>JBCJKH010056385.1:12512-28036 GCA_039877255.1 Loriculus beryllinus
GGTGGTTTCCAGCTGATCAACCCCGAGCATTGCAATAGTCCCTACCTTTAAATGGTAGTAGTTGGATATCTGAATCGGTACAAGATGACATCCTTCATACTATATTACCGCTGCAATCACATGCTCTAAAACATTTTAGTAAATCAATTTGTATCAAAACTTTGTTTCCATACGTATCTGAAAAGAAAGACAACTTGTCAAATTCACTAGGACAGCTAAAGATGAACATAGAATCTTTTAGGTTACAAAAGACTTAAGATTGAGTCCAACTGTTAACCTAACACTGCCAAGTCCACCACTAAACCATATCTCTAAACACTACATCTACACATCTATTAAACACTTCAAGGGATGTTGACTCTACCACTTCCCTGGGAAGTCTATTCCAATGCTTGACAACCATTTTGGTGAAGAAATTCTTCCTAATATCCAGTCTAAACCTTCCCTGGCACAGCTTGAGGCCATTTCCTCTTGTCCTATTGCTTGTTACTTGGGAGAAGAGACTGATACCCACCTCACTTCAACCTCCTTTCGAGTGATAATGTCTCTCTTGAGCCTCCGTTTCTCCAGACTAAACAACCCCAGTTCCAGCAGCTCTTCCTCACAAGACTTGTGCTTCAGACCCTTCATCAGCTTTGTGGCTTTCTCTGGACCTGCTCCAGCACCTCAGTATCTCTCTTGTTGTGAGGAGCCCAGAACTGAACATAGTATTCGAGGTGCAGCCTCACCAGTGCTAAGTACAGGGGGACAATCACTTCCCTGGCCCTGCCAGCCACACTATTTCTGATACTATTTCTGTCAGGCAGCTTTCCAGCCACTCTTCCCCAAGCCTGTACTGTTGCATGGAGCTGTTGTGACTCAAGTACAGGAACTAGCACTGAGCCATATTGAACCTTAATACAAGTGGCCCTTGCCCATCAATCCAGCCTGTTCAGAGCCCTCTGTAGAGCCTTCCTACCCTCCAGCAAAGCATACTCCTGCTCAACCTTGTGCTATCTGCAAATATTCTGCAATACCTCTCCTGTCCAAAAATTTCAAATTATGTAGAGAACATTACCAAGTGGAACGGTGCAATAGGAATAGATTGGTAAAGAGTACTGAAAAATCCAAACATTCACACTGAAAGTACTTTCAGAGGCTTTGCTCTGAATTGTCTCTGGTCTGGTCCCTTAAACTAAATACCCGTTAGGTTAGAGAGCATTAAGCTCACCTTCTGAGCACATTATTCAGTTTAGTTTAATTCAAAAAGAATTCAGCTCACACACTCCAAGATAACTCTATGAAATGCAGCAAAGGTTGGATGATCAAAAGACTTCAAAAGAGCATCTGTGACCTAAATAAAACACCAAGAGACACACCCATATTACAGGTCTGCTAATTTGAAAGTATTTTTTCTGTTACAAAGAAATCTAAAACTCACATTGGAACTATAGAAAACATATCACATACTGCAAAACAAGCTACGCTGCAAACACAAAGGAAATTAGAGTGTTGTATCTTTCTTGTACATCTGTTCTTGAGGACAATGTATGCTAATTTTTATGCATTCAACTGGTAAAATCTGAAGTGTTTAAAAATGCTTTGACAAAGTCCAGAGTAGTAGTATGACTTAGTTCTCATAAAGCACCATGTTAAGAGTTAAGCTGTGATACATATCAATGTGACTTGAAAACACTAAGTCAGACCATTGTGAGGCAGACACCTGGAAAACAACCACCACCACAGGAAAGAAAATAATGCAAATGGAAAGTTTTAACAAATAATAAAATTTTAATTGTTTCCCTTTGAAGAATTAATGTAAGAACTGACTGGAGAGTTCAGTACGCTCCTTCTCACATTTATTTACATTGCTCAATTCATCTCTTGATTTTCTCTTTTCTGCACAGAATTCACAAGGGGGACACTAAATTAAGTGCTTTTGCAGCAGTCTTCTAAAGATAGCCCATCAAGAAATGCACCCTGTAATCTATGGGTAAATACTGTTACAGTCTTTTTCACATCTCCACTGTTACTGGACCCCAAGAGATCATGTCTGGTTTTTTGTACTCCAACTTTCGTACATGTACTTAATTTTTGCTATTTTATACATGATATATTTATTTATTCTGCCTGGCTTTCCACCTCCTCCCCCTGTAATCACACTGATCTGCAGCTTAGATGATTTGGGGAAACTATTTAAAATACCCATACTGTACTTGCTACACATAATCTGCGATACAGTCTGGAACACTATATTTGTAACTGCAAGCAATAATTAAAATGCTTCAGCTAATAATTTTGTACATTCAAATGTACAAAGTTAGAAAGTGACCTTTGAACTGCTGAACAGCCAAATAAGAGACAACTGAAGACCCATTCCTGGACCGTAGGTTAAGCAACAACATCCAGCTCATATATGCAATGTTCACATCTATCCAGCTCTACAGAAGGGGTTTTTTTTTGTTCTGTTTTTTTGAGAGAGGCAGTGAGAGCAATCAAAATTTAAGGCATGTGGAGAGTTAACATCTAAGCATTTAAACATTTTTGGTTTATATTTGAATTTAATTACTTGTTATTTTTTAGGATCACAGGTATATGCCCTAAAGCACAGGGGGCAAGATGCAAACAAGTTGCGTGAAGACTATCCATATTCACTGTATCAGTGTTAAAAAATACTGTCTTACATTCTCACTGTTAGTCAATAATGGTACTATGTTGGTAACCTTCATGGTTTAATCCATCAGGCAGCTAAACACAACCCAGCTGCTTACACACACACACTCCTCCTCTAACCCCCAGTCCTGCAGTGAGATGGGGGATAGAATTGGGAATAAATAGTCAAATTCATGGGTTGAGATAAAGATTGTTTAATGTGACAGAAATGGAAGGGAATAAGACTATACATAACAAGTGATGCACAGTGCAACTGCTCATCACTCGCCAAACAACTCCCAAGCACACAGTCAGCTCCTCCCCTCCCGGTTTCTATACAGAGTGTGAAATTCTATGATTCTATAAATATCCCTTTGGCTAGTTCAGGTCAGTTCCAGCTATGCTCCATCCCAACTTCTTGTGTAGCTCCTCACTGGCAGAGCATGGGAAACCAAAAAGTCCTTAATTTGGGTAAGCGCTATTTAGCAATAACTAAAAAAATTGGTGTGTTAACAACACTATTCTCATCATAAATCCAAAACACAAAACTATACCAACCACTAGGAAGAAAATGAACTCTACCCCAGCTGAAATCAGAACCAATATACAAAGAAGTTTCAAAAAATGACATTTTAAAAAAAGTTAGTGGAATTTGTTTAGCTGTACACTGGAAGTTCATAGAAGTTTTGGTCCCACACATTTCTGCTTAACTTACAGACTAAATCCCACCCTCTAGTCTACATCAGGATCTGCAAGAACTTGCTACCAGCAGAAGAAATGTTTCTGCTACCCAGCAGAGGAGCCAGGATGCAACTTAAATACATTCCACAAAAACAACAAAATCAGCATTCTGTTCTTCAGTTTGAAAGGTCAGACTCGAAAGCAAACAGCAAGCTACTGTAACCAGCGCTCAGAACAAAACCAAGATACTGTACTGAATGCTTGATAAGCTTTGAACTGCATAGGTATGTACAGATAATACTAGTAAGACAGTAATGTTTGAATGTTGGAAATTAAAAACACAGTTCCGTTTTGATAATAAAATCAATAAGCCAAGTTTGCAAGACATAACATTTCTCAACTTATTCATAACCACAAGTACCAGCAGAGCAGTTTTTAGCAAAAATGACAACTCAGAGAATTCTTTACAGTGAAGATACTAAAACTAAGTTATCTGCAAACATAGCCTTGAGATACTTCATATTGACTTCTACGTATTTAGAAAAGACAGTACAGAATCCTATTTGAATAAGGATTTGCCTTATTCAATTTGCCCAAAATGCCAATTTGCCCAAAGTATTTTAACTGCAGGAGTAAAGCAAGCCATAATCCAGAAATAGTGAAATCTATTAAACACTTGTACGTATGATCTATAGTTTTACTTGTATGTATATCGTCTTAATGCTTATCTGAATGATAGCCTTAATATTACCTATATTAAAGAAATTAAGCAACAAGTATTTGTAGGAAGAAGTTCCATAAATTCTACTCTGACACCTTAAAAAAAGCATTTAGACAATACTTCCTCTAATGAGCTCTGACAGTAGTGTTTAACGTAACTCTAATCCCACAACAACATGCATATTATTAATTGCATTCCAATTTTGTTAGACTATTTTAGCATGAACAAGCAGTTATTCCAACAATATTATATTCCCAAAACACACACAAAGCATAACACCAAAAAAAAAGCACTGTTCCAACTAGTAAAATTCTAGGCAACCAATAGTTTTGTCTCAGACACAGAATTAAGTACCTTTCATTAACTCTCAAAATTTCATAGGCAGGAATGATTACATCATGAAGTGGGGCACTCTCTCCTCTGGACCAGTTTTAACCATCTGTCAGTGACATGGACATGCTAGAAAAGCTACATGCTGTTACAAAAGAATAGTTTAGACAACCATAATCTGTGTAGCTAACACAGAAGATGCTATTCTTAGCAGCCATGTCAAAAACAAGCCTCTTGCACAGCCAAGTTTATTTTGAGTCATATTTAAAACTAAATACATACAACTAAGTGCTGCACATATTCCTTATGGTAACTACACTCACCTAATGTCATTTCATTACATGAACCACTGTAGAACTTCCATACACATAGAACATGGCCCTTCCACACAAAATGTGTATTAGTTTGGAGAGGGGACTGTATATTGCATGTGTTTGTGAGGTTTTGGTTTGCTGTGGGGTTTACTTGTTTCTTTGGTTTGGCTCTGTTGTGTTTGAGGGGTTTTTTTATTGGTTTGTTTGTTTTTAAGTAGACTAATAGTTAGATCACAGTTCCCACAAAGGAGTATTATAAAAAGCCCTTTTAATTGTGCTTAGAAAAGCATTTCAGTACTACTTTGATATGTTGGAGAACACATATGGAGATCAGTTTATTATAATATACAGTAGTAGTACAGCAATTTTTACAGCATGCAATAAAGTTACCTAGAAAACATACAGGAATTCTACAGCATTTTAATGATTGTTAGCTGTATGATACGTATTTGCATCTACTTTTTTCAGTATCTCAAATTATTCTTCAGTTTTGAACAGAAAGATTAACAGATCCATAAGGAATATAACTAAAACAGTTGCAGGTACAATTATAAAGATGAAAAATTCAGAGTTAAGAAACTTGTCATTGTGTCTAACTCACACAGTTGTGCTTGCGATTAAAAACAGTAACAGTTATTTTATATTAAAGAATCACTGCTCACAGGTAGTTGAATTTGAAATTATTTTATTTCTATTTTCATTTAATTGAAAACAGTGGGGTCATTCATAAGCAGCATCTGCTCAGGCCACCATATTGGTTTGGAGGACCTTAAACAAACTAAAGGAAACCACTCAAGCACTACGCTACAAAGTATTACTGCACACAGGATAAACTCACTTAAACATTGCTCATATTACTAAGCTACAGCATTTCCAAACCAATAGAATCTGATTATTATAATACTTGTTTGCCTCTGGTAGTGATGCTCCCATCATGAATCTCTCTTACAAGTATAGCTCCTACACAGATCAAACTGATGAAAAAATGGTATAATATATCAATTTGGGAAAACATATAAAGCAAACACCACGTAGTCATGTGTTTTTTGAAAAAAATCAAGCCTCACAGAGTATATAGTTTGGTTCAGCTTTAGCTCCATGGAGTTCCCACTGCAAGAAAGCAATGACAGACGCTAATTGTTCTCCGTAATATTCTAAGATGAACCTAATGACAAATTCGTATTTGTCGTTTTTCAAAGAGATGCTATTAGTTACCCTACAAATTATGTTTACATGCATACAGACTACATACTACAGAACACAACTGTAGAATACTGTGTATGGTGATATAAATGTAGAGCCAAGCCTGAGAAATTTGTATCTATTTCTCCTTATGCTACACTAAAAAATTTAAAGTTCTAAGTAAAATGCCCAAATAATACATTCTCCAGTTATTAGTGAAACTGATTTCTTTTATCTAGCTCTGTATTTGCAGAGGCAGTGCTTTTCAGGATTGGGAATGCGAATGTGCTCATGAAATCAATTTTCTTTTTGTACTGATATTAAAGTCCTTGTCACAATTACGTTACAAAATAATTTTGTTACAGAATAATAGAATTTTCTGTATCATGGCTGGCATTAGGGCGACAGCCATCTCCTAAACCCCAAACAAATTATATTCAGATGAAATGCATGCATGGATTAGTAACATTCTTTGCACAAAGGAGCACAGATTAAAAAGGAAAAAAGACAACTTTTCTTAAACTGTTATTTGCTGTCATACTATTTTTCATTTCACGAACATAACAAAATACTATTAGATTCCCAGCTATTAATTTCAGTAATTTTGTTTTCAAATTGAAATTCTGCGTGAATGGGTTGGAAATCATAAACATGCCTAATGTCTTAAGCAGTCAATACTTCGAAACAAGCGGCTACAACAACTGATTCCAGTATTAGGCACAAAAGCAAAACCAGCTTACAGACCGCACATAACTGACAGGTTTCAATACTACTAGCAGTTAAACAGAAAACTTGGCACTTTTCATCAAGAAGCTGCTTTGTGTCTCATGGAATTCCTCCCTCCATTTGCCACTGTGCTCTGCAGAAAACAAGACATGCTACTTTGCATAAAACCCATTACAGTGTACAGTGTATCATCTCAGATATCTTGGGGTTTTGCTTTTACAGATAATACATTAGACAGAGCAATTTTGATGCACTTCAGCCACTTCTATATAGGTATGCACACTCATTTTAAGCAGATTCAGAAATGAATCTAAACCTACAGTAAATTATAAATTATATCAACTGTGATGGGTTAAATGTGGTACATTCTGAGAAAACCAGGAAACTTTGGATACTTGATAATCAATATATTCATCCATCAAATTAGTGGGGTAGCAAAGGCATGCTGTTAACTCTTGAAAATTTTAGAAGAAATAAAAATCACTAGATGGATCCAGACACTCTACATTTTCCCATGACTATGAATTTTATATTTTTCCTATTTACTTTCACCATTGAAAAAAAGGTCCATTTAAAAAGTCAGCTTACTCACCAGGTGGGTCTCCCAGACATTCACAGCTCTAACTGTAAAGCCACACAGAAGCCTGTTAAGCGGACTGATGCCAAGGACTGGCTTTAGATCTATTTATAGCATAAACATGGTGAAAGCCAGATAAGTCTTATTAGCCTATTTAACAGTTATTTGAAGATTTGTTTATTTAAAACGCAGTAACTTTAAAATAGCTGCATAAACCTCAGTTTCTTCACATTTTAAAGCTTAAGCAACACCCTATTAAATGTTAGCAAAAATACTCTTGAAAGCCCCTCACACCTTTAATACCTACAGAGGATATGTTACATTAAAGGATGCCATGAATTCAAACAAACTGGACAGTGACAGCAAACAAGCCATTCAGTATATCACCTTCAAGTAAAAGCCTGTATATACATACTAAATCAGCAAGACAAACTCAAGAACTAATACTTTTCTGTAACTGGATTTAAATAAACTAATTTTGGTCTTTGGCATTGGGTCTAAGTAACAGGAGGGAGGATTAAATTCAGACCCATGTGGCTAAAACAGAGAAGAGTAAACATAACTGGGGGAAAAAAAACAAACAAACAACAAAAAAAGACAAACAAACAAAACCACAAAGAAATAAAGACCTGAGAGAGAAGATTGTGATGAAAAGATTAAAGAAAAAAAAAAAAAGAAAGGAAAATAATCCAAATTCTGTGTATGTAGCGGGGTGAAAAGGAAAATACTCGAAAAGCATGCCAAAAAAAAGGCAAAGAAAGCTCTCAGAATCACTCATGGCCAAATTAGTGTAAATCAAAGCTTTAAGAAACAACTTCCTCTCCGGAAATAAAAATTGTTAATTCATAATCAAGAAAGAAGGAAAAGAAAAAAAAGGAAAGAAAATAGTAAGCAGAATTGACAACTATTCATGAACTGCAAGTAGCTGGGCACATTTTATTACAGGAAATTGAACAATTACTGATGACCAGAGTTTACTACATTGCACTTTTACTGTGAGATATATCTTAGTATAACATCCCACTGATTTAACATTTCTGTTTAAATTCCACTATCATTTGAAAGAAAGATAAATCCATTTCATAATTAAACAAAATTAAATAATGGTTTTAAATTAAGCTAATTTTTTCCACTCCTGTGCAGAGGGAGATTCACCTGTGGTGTAATAAAGGTGGTCCAATGACCTAGTCAAAAATTTACATTAATTCAGTGGAAACTGAAGCAGAAAAGACTACCTTGTACCCAAGTGTTTTAACTATTGTTATCTTCCTTCTCTATAGAAGTCTACATGGAAAGCCATCAGGAATATTCACTCGATCTGTCCCAGAAACATAAATGAATGTGCAAGACTTCCTTTGAAAAATATTCCACTTCTTACTTCTCTGTACAATGCAAAATGAGAGGAGGCTGTGAAGCCACTAAAAATTTAACAATAATTTGGTTTACTGGGACAATAATTCTATGAAACCCTTCTCCATGCTCACAGCTTCTATTATAGCAAACATTAACTGGAATGCAGTGTTCAGAAGGGGGAAAAGATTTGTATCCTTCCTAGCTGTCACTCTATTATCTTATAGCCTTTTAGAGAATGATTTATTTCAGTTGTTACTAGCTTTACAGAGCTAAAGACAATAGCACCACACTGTGGGAGAAATCATCGCCATACATACATAGTGAACAAGGCAGCAGTTAGGAACTGAGGCAGCAATAGGACAAGGGGTAAAGAGTTTAAACTTAAACAGGAGAAATTCAGGTTAGATATAAGAAAGAAATCCTTTATCATGAGGGTGGTAAGGCACCGGGACAGTTTACCCAGGGAAGCTGTGGCTGCCCCATCCCTGGCAGTGTTCAAGGTCAGGCTGGACAGAGCCTTGGGTGACATGGTCTAGTGGAAGGTGTCCCTGCCCACAGCAAGAGGGCTGGAACCAGATGATCTTAAGGTCCTTTCCAACCCAACCATTCTGTGAGTCTATGATCATAAAAAATGTTTCCAAATATTTTGGAAGTTATGTGTGCCACTCAGGTTTAGAAGGATATGAGGTCTGGAATGCTGCCTGATAGCTTCTAGTATGAAATGAAAGGTCCAATTTAAGATTACAAACTTAAAAGATATATTATAGACAGATTTTCAACATATCTCTTACCAGAGCAAACCTGGGTATGTGGAGGTGGCCATCCCATTCCCACTTTTTTTATAAACTGCAATATATTGAATATAGTATTAAAGGCTATGCCACTCTCAAAAAACATTAAAAGTAGCTATGACAAGAAAACCTAGGTTGGATTCAATTAAAATCTCAAGCCTTCAGACTACTGCTGAGGAAACTTGCCACAGAGCTTGTAAAAAACATGAGAAGTACCATCTCCTAGTCCAAATCATGTACAAAGAATCACAGAATGGTTGAGGTTGGAGGGGACCTCTGGAGGTCACCTGGTCCAGGGCCCCCAGGGACACCAGGGCTCAAGCAGGGACACCTAAAGCCAGTTGACCAGGACCGTGTTCAGGTAGCTTTTATATAATTCCAAGGATGGAAATGCCACAATCTGAATAATCTGTGCCAACACTTGGTCACCCTCACAGTAAACCCCCCCTATTTTCTGATGTTTAGACAGAACCTCCTGTGTGTGTTTGTGCCCGTTCCCTCTCTTGCCTCCTTCCACCTGCTGGTAACACTCCTCCTAGGGAGGCAGCCCAAGATACTGTTAGTCATTCCACAGCAAGGGCACATTGTGGTCTCACATTTTACGTGGGGTCTACCAGGACCACCACAGGGCCTTTTCTGCAATAAAAAACTTTCCAGCAGGGCAGCCTGCAGCCTGTATTGGTGAATGGCGTTGTTCCTCACCAGATGTAAGACTTTGCATACTTTCCCCTGTCGAACTTCATAAGGTTCCTGTCAATGATGGATCCTGTCTGGATGGCAGCATGACCCTCTGCTTTATCAACCACTTCTCCAGTTAGGTGTCACCTGCAGCTTTGGTGTGTACTTTGTCCCATCACCCAGATCACTAATGAAGATGCTGAAGATTATTAGATCCAGTGATTACTGGTTTCTGCTACTCAGGTACACCACTGGTTTCTGGCCTCCAGTTATGCTTGCCACTGATGAGTATGTTCTGGGCCCAGCTTCTCAGCCAGTTTTCAATCTATCTCACTGTCTGCTCATCCATCTCATGCACCATCAGCTTCTCTATGAAGATCTTATGGGACACAGTGTCAATGGCCTTCCTGCTGTCCACTCACCTACCATGATTTATTTTTTTTTATAGAAGAAAAAAGATGGTGATGTGCCAACTGCAAATAGGTCCTTGAAAAAAAAGTGACAAATAACAGCACCTGATTTCAAACCATTCAGCCTATGAGGACAAGATGAGGAAAATGAGCTTATATAGCCTATAAAAGAGAGCATAATAAGGTACCTAGCAGTAGCCTTTGAACGCATTAGAGGTTATCAAGCAGATAGAACCAAGCTCTTTTTCAGGGTATACAGTCAATGTACACCTTGTGTCACAACAGTCATAAGAAGAAATAGTGAAAGTTTCATCTAGCTATAAGAAAAACATTTCACTCTAGGAAAATAATTAAACACTGAAACAGGCTGCCCAGGGAAATTACGGCTCTCCATCCTGGACAAACCCTTGAGCAATCCACTTCAAGCAGATCAGACGGAAGACCTCTTGGGCCATTTAACTGGAAAGATTCTATGAAATCAATTTTACTTTATGTTTAGAGTGTCCTAACACCACACATGTAGTGAGCATACACAGCATAACTCATTCATCCCCAAAACCTCATTCACTTATCTGAGTCTTCAGGGTTTTTTCCTTTGCCAAAGGAACAATGCAGCACATGTATTATTCATCCATCATGCTGCCTCTGGACTGATGGGTCACCATATGGGTAAGAAAACTGCCACAGCTTCAGCGACTTAAAGAGATATTCTTCATTTTCTCACCACTGAATCTTCAGATATTCAAAGAAGACAGCAGCAAAATAATCTGTATTGCATTCATACTGTATAATACATTAAGCATCTCCAGTCTTATTAGTCTGAGGCAGAGAGCTGACAACCACCTGCTTCTTTCCAGCAGCATAAGACAGAAAAAATCTGTGGGGAGGAGGGACAGAGCACCATTTTCTATAGTTGACTGAATATAAACAACTGTCTGATTGACACAAAATCCCATCCTCTGACTACACCCATGCACTGGAATCTTCTTTTCCAGTGACAGATAAGACCATCACACAATTCTGTAGACCTGAAAGCTGAGTGGCATCACACTATCTTGCATAATTTTTAAGAAAGACATGTAAGAACTACAATGCTTTATTTCTGTTAAGCCAGTATACAAAAATGTGATATAAGCAATGGCTACATTTTTTATTATCTATAAGAACAGAAGGTTCTTTTACAGAAAAGCAGGACTTAAGTAGAAAGTGATCTCCAGGTTTACATTTGTAAAATGGGTATTTCTATATGGTAACATCCTTCCAACAATGTTTAAGCAAGTGTTCTTTCTTTGCAATGTGCCATCACCAACAATAGCACTGCAAGGTGAATTCTCTCTGCTGGTAACCTTGTACAATCCTATCCTTACTCAAGGAGACTGCACGGAAATTATATAGGAAATCGTTGCCAGTTTAACAACCATATGCTGACTTCTATGCAACTCATTCAAGCCTAGACAACAGATTTAAAAATCACTCTGGTTATAGTATTTACACTGTACATCACAGGAAAGATGGAAAGAATCACACTTACCAATTAATCCTGGCTAAATTTCAGTTTGCAATACTAACAGTATTTTTTTTCCCTCCTTCCCTACCCTGTCCCTTTAAACCAATAACTTGACTGCATTACCCAGGGTGCCAGGAGGAGCTGTGCTTCAGTGCCAATCACTTCTGAAGCAGATATAACCACTGCACAAACTGCCAGCATCTCTTATTCAGCTGCAGTATAGTCGGCCTCGGATCCTCCGTATCCCTGACTCCAAAAGCCAAGGAGTTGACCTCAAGTCTCCCGTGAAGCTTTCTGCCAGAGGCTCCAGGTAAGAGACCATTCTCCCTGGCTGCAGTGTAGAGGGCATTTTTAACACCTTGCCTAGTCCAGACTGGCACAAGAGCTACTGCATGAACTATGTACAACTGTCACAGCTGAAACCAGAGCACTGATCAAATCAATATGACTTTCTAAAGAAAAGAGAAAAACATAAAAAAACCCAAACCAAAACCAAACACCACCACACACACACAGAAACAAAACACAAAACCAGCAACCTAAAACAACAACCTAAACAAACCCCATCAAACCAGTATTCATGAGCTGAACTGCACACAAACAGCCAGAGCTAGAAGGAACACATCACACACTAATGGATATACTGAAATCCTAGATGGGTCTAACACTTCTCCTGCTGCAAAGACTTGCATATTCTTCACTACAGCAAAGTGAACAAGATGCATAAATAGCATTGGAAGCTCCAGACTGTTCAGTGCGGTTCCGTTCGCAGGCAAGAACACAAATCTAAATTCCCTACTACCTGTAGCCCTGTAACAGTGTATTTCTGGGTACAGAGTCATGCAGCTGGAGCAGCAAGACTGTAGAACTTCATATCTAAACCCACTTCTAGCACAGTACTCAGGGCACTTGGTCAAACCCAAGTCTCCAATAGCCACTGCTGGTGCACTAATCACACACCAGACAAAAGGAACTTGCTTCCTGCTCTCCCTCCCCAGCCCTCCTTCCCTAGTTTTGATCAAAAGTAACCATGCTTGATGAGCTCTGCTCCAAGTTCAAGATACTCTAAAATGGCCAGACTTGACCTGAAAAAGCTTATGTCAAAACATTCAAGGGTTGAGGGAAGGTTTTGCACTGTTGCCTTCACTGCTGCAACGTAACAGAGCTCAAGCCAATCCTAAGCAACTACCTCAGCAGATCAAATTTAAGCACGAGTTTCTCATTGTTTCAGCAACAAGACTTTGCTGAAGCGCTCTGCTTCAGCTCCAAAATGTATGATTTTCAACACCATCTGAAATTAAGATATATGTGAAGATTTAAATAAAATATAATAGTAGTAATAATAATAATAATAATAATATTAATAATAATAATAATAATAGAACCATTATGACTGAGACTCTGCTAGGCTTCTGAAAGTAAAATTTGGGCAAAATCCTTGACATGAATGTAATACTGAGCCAATTCTGCTTAACACACAGATGCAGATTTTTTTACTGACAGTTCTATTCAAACAGTAAGTGCAACTGACCAATAATTTTAGAAAGTACATTATATGGCTAAAGGTAATTCGAGCTGGGAAATGTGGTGATTCAGAGAAAAGAAGAATTAAATGACACCTCAGAAATACTAAGCAGCATTTTTTTCTTTAATGCAGAACCTCATCCCTAGAAACTGCACATTTACTTTTATCAGGACAAAAAGCCCAATGATTAACTCAATGGCATTAGACAACAGATAATAATCCCTTTGGTTTGTCACAATACAAAAGCTCAAACTTTGAATTTGCTTTTATACCTTATAACCCATAAGAGACGTGAATATGTTTCAAAAACATCTGTGCTGGGGATATTTGGAAAAACTAATTGTTTCATTCATCTTCAAGCAGCAATGCAACATACTAATTAAGATAAAATTCAGCAGCTCAATATGAATGATAGGTACAAAAAAAGGCAAAAATCGCATCTTTTGACAAGACAGAATGAATGTAAGGTATCTGACAGTCTTCAGTCTTTGTTGAGACCTTCAGGCAAGTTAGGATTAGGGTGAAGTCCCAGAAATGGACCTAAATTCCCACAAAACAATATGCAATTACACTTTTAATAGAAAAAGGTTTGCAGTAAGGGCATATACCTGCCTCAGCTTTGAACACAGACAAAGCTTAGTTTTGACAATGAGAAACTGATGAGAGAATTGAAGCATGCATCCTAACTGGTGGTGAAAGCCTTCTGTAGACATAGTAGCAGATGATAAATATGACATACCCTTCTGCAGAGATGCAACTTTCAGTACAGCTACAAGCATAAAAATGTTCAAAACCTGTACTGCATGAACCTTCACAGCTGGAGCAAGGTTGAATGCTGAAAAGAAGGATTTACTGCCTACTTGGCAGTAAAGCTCCCATTTACTTTTTTTTCCCCAACAACATACTAAAAATAATGCTATGCATATACTTCAAAAATAAACAAATTAACAAACCTTTTTTCCCCCCAGCCAGCTATCAGCTTCTTGTGAAACTCTCCTGGGTAAGCTTAGGCGGTATTTTAGAAGTTAATGTACTAATTAAAATAAGGACTAGCAGTAGCTAAGCAAAGTTTTCTTTAATCAGTTTGTCCAAGCATTCATTTCAATCTATCCTATCTTGCAAAATAAAAGACTTACTTACTTTTACTTGAAAGCCCAATGATATGCCAGTAGGAACTAGGCAGAATTGGTCACAGCTACTACCTGCTTTTTCTCTCCACATTCAACTGAGAAGCAGCTGAACAGGTCTAGAACTGCCACCTTTACTAGCCCCCCTGCTAATGGAGATCCCATTCCTGACTCTCAATGGAAACACATACTACAAATTGAAACAAAGTCCCCTTTCTCATTTTTAAGTCAAAGTGCAATTGAAAGAACTGAAACAACCCTCTGCACATCTCTCCAGATCTTGCTTCTTTTCTCCTCTCTGGTTGCAGACTTGGAATGCAGAATAAAGATGGTCTCCTCTATACCTAGGGTTATTTTCCCTCTGAACAGAGAGGCAGCAATCACCCCATTTGTTATGGAAATCTTATTCAACAGCAACTGCTATAGCTAAAATCAGATCCTTCTGTGGCCAAAACCTGAATATGTAATCCACAAAATGAGTGCTCTAAGGTGTCTGGAAACCATTTTACATAGTTTGTGGATGGTATGGTTGAATCATATGTTTGGGGTAGCCACCTTTTTTATTTATTTATTTATTATTTTTATTTCCGAAACAGTTTAGGGATACTTTCAGAATTGATTCTCTATTTCCAATTGATTGCTCATTGCCTATCCTAAGGAAAAAGGAGCCCATAAGACTAGAAAATTCCATCTTTACAGTCTTCTCCTTTCTGCAAGAATCTGCCCCGAACAAAGCTTTAAAACCATTACTTTGTTATTCAGAGTCTAAATGTGATTTAAAATACAAGCCGGAGGAAGATTAGGCCAAATTAAAAGAAGGGGGTTTTGGATATGTATATTCAAAACTGCTAATGATATCTTGATCCACTTTTTCCTGGGTGGTTCTGTTTGCTTTTATTTTCTGGTTTTTTGGTGGGTTTTAGGGTTTTCAGGTAAATTACTTTTTTAATGCAAATTGCTGCATGAAGAAC
>JBCJKH010056386.1:0-12976 GCA_039877255.1 Loriculus beryllinus
GTGTTCAAGGCCAGGTTGGACACAGGGGCTTGGAGCAAGCTGCTCCAGTGGAAGGGGTCCCTGCCCGTGGCAGGGGATTGGGACTGGGTGAGCTTTAAGGTGCCTTCCAATGCAATTGGAATTGTACAATTCTCTAAATCCATTTTCTCTTCCTCCAAGAACGAGGTTTCACCAATTCAAGAGAGCAAAGCCTTCTGCTCCCACATCTATTAGACAAGCTCTCAAGCACATAATTGCATTATTAATGCCCATTTCTCATCCTTGTCTCCATGGCTATAATGGGTTTCTACACATCTGTCTTTCCGAGATGAACTGATCTGAACTCATCACCTGCATTATGGCCAAGCAGATACACTCCTAACAGATTTCATGCCGCTTGTGCCAATAAAGGTTGGCTCTGAACTTCTGAGGTTTGTAAAGGCCAGGTCACCTGGAGGGTGCTCAGGAGCTTTGTCTAAATTCAGTGGGTTTTTCCACCAATGGCCTAAAGCAGCTTTTAGTCTAACATCTGAAGCTCTAGTCACCGACCAGGCTCCTTCCCAGACAGCCTGTCATCATTTAGCCAGAATCACATTGCACAATAATTTTTCTAGTCTCAATGCTTGAAAATCCTCCCCTCTGGTTTCATATGTGGAAACATAAACAGAGCCAGTGGCCTTACAGCATCTATATTTGGAGGACTGCAACGCAGGACATAACTATGGCTCATTCCCAGCGCTGAGTCCTTTAAGAGTTAAAAATAGAGGCTGACAGTTCAAAGCCAGCTGCTCACCCTGCACGCTCCATCTCTGCTGATGTAGAAAGCACCAGCCCCTCGTATGACAAGTTATAAATAATCATCAGGTCCTCTTGCACCAGAAGAGGATGCTCACTGCTCCCCACCCCAGCAGCAGTTGGGAAACCTCACCCAGCCCAGCAAAGGTGGATCCCAGCACCAGAGCAGCCACCCTGGCCCCTCAGCACCCCATCCCAAGGCTTCCCATTCCCTTGCCATGGGAAGAGGAGGCAAAGCCCTCAGTTCAGCAGCCGTGATTGCCCCACAGCCCTGCCTCTGGTGGGTCCCAGCACCCTGCCTCTCCAGAACTTCCCCAGCTGAGTCAGCAATCTTCTTGTACTTTCCGTGATGTCAGGGAAGAAGAGCTTGGATGCATAACATCCTGATAGACAGATCCCATCCCAGGGCATGCAAGACCTCCACAGACCCATGTTATTCATGCCCTATTCCCTTTACTGAGCCACACAGGAGCCAGCTCCAAGATGCTCCTGCTTTGGTACCCGAGAGCATGCTCGTTTCCACCATCACCCTCTCTCCGCCGGTGACAGCCCCACGGATCAGCCCCCACTTACCAGCAAGGATTTGGAAGATTCCAGTAATGTAAAACCGCCCGCCTTTGGTGAGGGTGAAGAGCTGGCAAAAGAACAGGAACAGGGACAAGACGCTGAAGATGATGGAGAGGATCATCATTGCTTGGACAGACTGCAGCCATTCTGGGGAGAGACAGACAGAAACCTCAGTGTGGGCATCACAGTTGGCAAGCCCCCACCGCAGCCCATGCCCTTGGCATCATTCCCCGTGCCACCATCCCACCTTTGGGTCCCATGAAGTTTCATATCAGCTGGGAGTATCGGTGCTGTATCAGTTAGTGAGGTCCTCAGCACAGGCATGGGGCTGCCTGGGATTTAGAAGGATGTGTGCATGGACCAGAGCGCTGGGATAAAGCGAATCACAGGGTCACGCTCTGTTCTCACAACCAGAGATCCCAACCCTGACCTGAAGCCTGCAGCAACCAAGACAAAGTCTCTCCCCCAGCTTCACGTCGGTTCAGCTGCCCTAGAAACACACAAGCCGTGTGCAACAAGCCATGAGACACGGAACGGGCCGAGCTGCAAGCTAAATAAATACACAGGGAGTGAAAACACCCTCTGCCCTTGCAGAGTCAAACCTTTGAGAGCGAGCCTTCCCCTGCTGCCAAAGAGCAGCTCAACCAGCCCCGGTGTGAGTCATTGCCCAGCTATTTCCAGGCTCTGTGGGTGTGGAACTCCCCTCGTAAAAATAAGATAAATAAACAAGCACAATGCTGCTCCATCCCATGAGCTGCTGCAGCGGGACACAACGAGGCAGTGCCTCTCAGCGCTGGCATGGGCCATGCTCACAAATGCCTCTGCCTTTCCCTTGCCTTTGAAAGTTTGAGATGAAAACGGGTATTTGCAGCCTTCCTGGAGAAGGTCTTTAAGGATGCAACAGGATTAATTCAGCAAGAAACCAGACAGGATGTGGTACAGGTAAACTGAGGCACAAAGCGCTCAGTGAAAGGCAGGGAAATCGTGCTTTGGGCTGGATCCACAAACAGGGGAGAATCAGGCAGCATTAAAGTCCCTGTCCCACATTCCTGCCACATTCTTATTCCCACCAGCTTCATTTCCCAGCTGCACACTGCAAGAACCACTGGTTTTCTAAAGCAAATAGCTGAAACCCAACAGATCTTCCAACTAAAAGGTATCTTTCAGCTTAACAACTTTCAGTACTTGATGAAGAGAATTAAGCCATTTGGGACTGCCCAGAGCAGCATCTGCCCCCAGAGAACTGGTCACACTTCCCACCACATCCTCACAAGCTGCACTCATGGAGTTGAGAGCAGAACAGGAAACAGAAAGTGAGGTACAGCCTTCAGCTGGGACGGGAATGATGATCACGCCTGAGCCTTTCCAGCAAATTCATGCCTGCAGGGAACTTCCTGTGTAATTTAGTAACGTCTGGCATGTTTGGCTGTGGACCATCAGTTCTACCTCTCATGTTTGCATCTTGCCTCTGGACATTCATGCAATGGAGCTGAATTTGCTGAAACTACCCAGAGCAGCTCTGCTCATTGCAGACAGCTTTTTCCTTCCCCTCCTTTTCCCACTTCCCATGCCAAACTACCCTGCTAAAGACCTGCTGCACTTCACTCATTTCAGTGCTGCTGAGTTTCCATCCATGTGCACCAGTTGCTGCTGCTCCTTAGCAAGGAGCAGCTATCCCTGCTGTCACTTCCAGAAGATCCCAGTGTGGTTTTCACACTGATGGGCACACACAATGTCCCATGTATTTCATCTTTCTCTGCTAGCCAAGCAGGAAAACCCCCTGCCTCAACCATACCTGACTTGAGCACTGGCCACACTCAAGCAGAGAGGATGAGACAGCTCAAGTGCTGCTAAACCCAGGTCATAAATCATTGCTCAGATGAGATTGGAGCAATACAATTGCACAATGTCCAGCTGCTGAACTACAATCTCCTTCCACACTTCAGCACAGAAAGGGCTCCCATCCCAAGTCTGGGAAGCGGAGCTTTCATCTCACCCCATCCCAAACCCTAAAGCCATGTCCAGCTCCATGCACCGGCTGAGCCAAAGCCTGCCCAGCCTCAAGCCCTACAGTTTGGTCCAGGACCCAGGAAGCCAAATCCTTTGTGATTCCAAAGGCCACAGGATCCGGCCCGGAGAGGAGCCCTTTCTGCTCAGAGGTGGATGCTCCAATTGCCGGTTATTTTAGGAGAAGCCTGTCTAGACGGAAAGCTGAGCTGCCCTTTTAATTGCATCCGCCTTCCCGTGCCTCTTCTTTGGTTCTGAATGCAAATGATTTATCCAGGCTCTGCAAAATCCCATTGTACTAAAGAGCCGTGTCAGAGGAATATAAAGGCAGGCACTGAGAGGGAGGGAAGAGCTCACCGTGACCGGAGGGCTTTCGGCAAGCAGCCACACGAGCAGGGAAATCAAGAGACGATCCCATAGACCAGAGAGTCTCTGCTCACATCCAGCCCTTTGCTTACTTCTGTTGGCCCTCTATGCAAAAAAAAGGGGGCAGGACCCCCAGCTTGTGACTCAGAGACCCACAGGTGCAAGCTACCATATTCCCATTAAATCCAAGCCCAGCTGCCCACAGCTAATACGCTTCCCAACCCTAACTATTAGCTTTCCAATAGCTTTCCAACCCCAACTATTCTATGATTCTAATACAGACTTCAGCTGTATCAGCTAATTGCCTTTAACTCATTTGAGAACTATAACTGCAGATAGGATTGCTGCATCCTCAACCTCGCATCCTTTTAACTCCTTTGCTATTAGTGCTGTGTCCTGCCTATAGGCTTCTTCCCTTCTCACAGGGAGATGTGGGCCCTGTGAGCTGTACCATGGGACTGTCAGCACTGTTTACTCCCAGGCTGTTATTTGTGGTTTCCCCTGGGCAGTGCGTCGGTTGTTCCATTTTATTCCTGCATCTCTTCTGCTCTGTGTTTATATCTTTACTCTTCAGGAGGAAGAAGAAAAGGAAGCAGAGTGGAAAGGACAGATAACACCCTGCATGCTGCTTCCGGAAAGGACCCGTAGGGAGTGTTCTTAGAGCCCTTTCAGGCCGTTAGAAACAAAGAAAGATGCTTTTACAAAACAAATGTGACATTTTCCCTAAACTCTGAAAGCCTCAATGGGCTCACGCCACCACTTCTAACAGCAGAGAAAAGCCTTCAGCCCTGGGATGCCCAGCCCCACATTTCATTGCCCTGAAGTCTAACACAAAAGGAAGAAACCCAGAGCAGAAACTGAAACTTGGAGCAGAAATTGCAGCTGAACACCCCCAGATGACAGTAGCTAACCCAAGCCCTTCCAGCAAAGCCCCAGCCCTGCTTGCAGGGATGTTTTATACCAGGAAAAGGGATACAGCTGAACAGACATTGGCTCCCCACTGTTTAATTCACTGCTCTGTCATTGAGACCCCATCTTCTTTTGGCCCAAGCCAAGGAGAATGAACGAAGTACTAACTGAAAAGAAACTTATTTGAGCAACTGGACTATAGACTCACTGTAAGACACCACTAAATTAGTGCTGTGCATTAAAAACAGCTCTGTGCTGCGACCTGCAGCTGAGGATAACATTCTGCGCGTGTAGCTTTCCCTTTGCAAGCCACATATGAGTGTACACTTCAAAAGCAACCGCTTCTTTGGAAGAACACATCCACTAAGCAGGTCACTGCAGTATGTAATAAATATAGAACAAGAAGGAGGGGAAATGCATGACCACACAGTAAAACCTGCTCCTTCAATGCTGCCAACTAAACATCAGCAGGGTCAGGAACAGCACAACATCTGCTGGTACAAAGGTACCAGAACAGGTCTGCCAGGAAAAGCCATGTGTTTAAGCAGGGCTGTTCCAAAAGAGAATCTTGGGCTTCAAGGTCTGATCAAGAGCCCGACCATAGCATCCTCACCTATGAAGTGGACATGTCACACCATAAGTGCTGGAGCTTGCAACAGTTTTAAACCTTGATATTCCAACACTCCTTAAGAGTGCTGGAAAAGGGTGAACTGAAGATGCAGCAATATTAGCTCAATCACATCATTCATCTGGGGCTGAGCTTCAGACCACTGCCCCTTGGCAACCCGCTGCAGCAATTCAAAGGCAAACCAGCTCAGCTACCTGCAGTGTTATTCCTGGCAGCACAGACCCCACCACTGCCACCCACATCCCCATTGCTTGACGTGAACATCTCTCCTGCTGGGGAGAACAGCGTCATAGTTCATCAGCCACATCCAGCAGAGCTGCTAAGCTCTCCTTCGGAAAATCCAGCTCCATGACATCGTAACTTCCTTCTGCTTTGGTCCCAGACCTCCCACCAGCATGATGTCAAACCTTCCCCAGCTGCATTCCAAGCTGCTGGATACTTGAGCCAGGAAAAGCAGGTTTTACACCCAGTGGTTGCTGCTTTCCTTTTCTATGTCCACTCCCTGGAGAAGACCACAGAGTGCTGCTGGATTGAGGTATTCCTGGAAATCCCATGGGAAAAGGGGTTTTTAAAGAGCTCCCAAGGTGTTTGCAATGGACAGGAGATGAGCACATGAGAAACACTGAGGCTTCAGGGAGGCTATGAATGAATGCGGTGCTGCAGTTCCTGCACAAGACTTCCTGGTCCTCTTCTGTAACTCCTTTGGGAGATGAAAGACTCACAACTGTTTTGTGTCCTCTTTTCATCTCAGCTGTCCTCCCTCTTGCCTTCTCCTTCAAGATCCATTCAAGAAGTCCCTGAGGCCAGGAGGTCTGTATCTCTCCAAAGCTGCACATTCAGATGCTCCATCAGACCACTGAAGCTTACATCCCACAGAGGCAACCCCTGATGCTGCCAAGGCAGCAGAAAGCTTCTGACACCATGAAAAACACCTTCCATCAGCTCCACCATGCCCAAGGCAGCTCCTCTCCAACACCCTCAGCGCAGTGGCTCCTTTTGGCTTGTGCATCAGAGCGAGCTGAGACGGTAGGTACATCATTTCAGGCTCCCAAGGGCTTAGGTGCCAGCTCCCAGTGACTTTAAGCCCAGGCATCAGGAGCAGGGATGGGGAGCGGTGGTGCCCTGGCACATTGCAGGGGTACACCCAGCCTGTGGCCACCAGGACGTCCAAGAATCTCAGCAAGGCCAAAATCTATGTTGGTTTAAGGGTTTTCCAGCTCTGCAGTGGATTCCCCATCCATCCTTCTGGCTTTGAAGTCATTGCTTGCCACATGCTGCCTTCTTCCTCCCTTTTTACTCCTCTTCTATTGGCCAAAGCTCCCCACCCAGCAGGGGAGGCTGCCTGACCCCCTGTATACAGAACAACGGGAGCTAAATTGCTCTGGAGCAGCTGAGAGAAACACAGCAGTAGTTCCCTACCTCTCCTTATCAGATGCTCTTTGTAAGAGGAAAAAGCAACAATAAAAACCTGGGTTTAAACAGAGGAAATCCTTTCCATGTTGTAGGCAATACAGTAATGGGAGAAACTGATCTGAAACACAAGTTAAATGCCACCTTCATCTCTCCAAACCTTTTCTATGTCATTCGGGGCCAGCACTGCTGGAAGAAAGAGTCTGAAAGAATAAGGGCAGCAAAGCCACTCTGGAGGCACTGACAGAGCAGAAGCAATGGGTTCAGATGTTTCAGTTATGCTTTTTAAAGCAGAGAGGAAGCAGTGCAATTCCTGCAGGGAACAGATGATGGGTCAGGGCACCGATGCTGCTGCCTCATGTCAAGGAGGAAGAACTCTCCTGCCTCCTCCAGAAACCAAGAAATGGATTTCAGACACCAGTAGCACTGCTTAGGGTCCCACGTACCAGAGCAAAGATGCTCTGGAAGAGGGAGAAACAGTGTGCAGAGAGCAGGGCAAATCTCTCGTGCCTATCTCATCAATGGGAGATCCATCTCTTTTCCCAGGAAGTTCAGGACACATCTCTGCTTTGGGCAACCCCCCTGAGCTTTGCTTGTGGCTATCACACCAGCAAATTAACAGGTTCATCATATGGCCACAGCACTTAGTAACCATGTGGATTGGCAGCCTGAGCATTTCCCAAGGTTTAAGGCTTTCTTTTCCCTTTAAAAAAGCCCAAAACCATCAGTCTGCCTGTGAACAAGCTGGTCAGGAGAAAGCCAAAGGGCAGCGACAGGAGAAACTGTAAGAAGACAATAGGAAAAACATCTCCTGACTTTACAGAAGGATGTAGGGATCCCAACCAAGGTTCCCATTGCTTCCCCATCAAAATCACAGGAAGAGCAGTACAAAGCAGCAGGAAAAAATTCTTGCCTGCATAAAAAATTCATTTGTGGACAGAAAAGGCCGTTTTTAGAGGAAAAATAAAAAAAAATCACTGTCTGGAAATTTGGGGTGGAATCTGCTCCAAAGCACTGGAGCAGCTCAGGTCCGGCCATGCGCCCCATGTCGCAGCGGGCTCACACAGCTGGGGGCTGGCACACGGCCCTGCCGACGCACAATCCCGGGATTCAGAGCTGGATTCTTCAGATAAGTCTTTTCCAGGAATGTCTGACAGCGCAAACGGAGCAAAGATTGCAACATTTTTTCCATAGTTCTCGGCCTCTTGGGGAAAAAAAAGACATTATCTAACAGGCAAAGGCAGAAATCAAAGCAACAAGCAGGCAGTTGTGAAAGGCGAAGAAGTAGGCAATGGCCCCCGACCTGGTGTTTCCTCCTCCTTCCCTGCGCTCACACCCCTCCGGAATGCTCAGCCCAGAGCGGGATCAAGCCCTGCCAAGAGGAATTTTGGAGGTGGGAGCTCATGCGATACGGAGGCCAGCTCCACCCTGTACCCAAGGTCAGCTAATGTCCCGGGAATCCGCGCTCTGGCATTCCTGTAGTCAACTCTTGGGCTGTTTTGCTGCTTATTCCATTCCCATGGGATAATCTGTAAGGTCAGGAGCACAATCCCAAACCTGCCCCAGTGTTCAATACAGGCAATCTTGTGTTTTAACACTGGGATATGGGTTTAGCCAGTTCAGCTTCTCATTGGGCATCCTCATGACGGTCACCTCAACAAAAGGGTCTCTCTGTGGCAGTAGAGTGAGAGGAAGCCCATCTATCCTCACCGGTCTGAGACCAAGGGGAACATATTACAGCACCACAAGCCCATCCATCCTCATGTTGCTGAGACCAAGGGGAGCATCACAGCACCACAAACCCCTCAAAGCCCTCACGCATTCCAAACACACAAGACCCAGGCCTACCAAATTCCACATACACCAAGCATCACTCCTCTTCAAAAAGAGAGGAAGGAATAACTGCACTACAGCTGCCACTGCAATGACCAGAAGACAAACTGCCTCTACGTAAAAACCAAGTTCAGCCAAAACATCCCAAGGAGGATTTCTTGCTGTTAGCCCACAGCAGACCTTGGCACTCTGTGTTTAACCATTAAGTACCATCCTTGGCTCCAGCACAGAGGAACAAATTCCTACTGCTTTCTACAACCCAGCGCAGGAAAACACAGCCTGTGTTTTGAATGAGGTTTAAAAGAGAACTGTGTGTGGGATTTGCTACAGGATGTTTCATGTTTTTGAAAGTAAGCATATTCCCAGCAAAGAGCATAATAAGGATGAGGCAGGGGGCAAGCATGAGCCTTGGAGGTGGCTCTGCCACAGCATCCTTGCCCTGTGTACTTGCTATTGCTCCAGGTACAGCCCGACTGCAGTGGACTTGGCAGTCCAGAGGTGATGGGAGCAAGAGGATTGGAGATGGGAAGTGGGGAGGGATGGTGATGGGATCCACTGGAAGTGATGCTGGGTGGCATTTCTATTCTACTTTTACAAATAAATTGTAAAGGCCTTACATAAGCCTAGGGAATAGCTTTTGATTTTGTGTTTACAGCACCAGTGAGCTCTGGATCCTGCACCCAAGGTCCCACCACATGGAGGCTGGTGCTCAGCAGCACTGCTTTCACATCCCTGCTGTGGGACGGATGGAGCACAAGCTATTGCCCAAGCAAAACTCCCTTCTGATGCTAGAACAAAGCCTTCACAGAAATCAGAGCTGTCAAAGAGCTCTTTAAGACTTGAGCACAACGTGTCACTGCAGCACCTTATAACCAACTGAGCTGCTTGACTTCATTTCAGGCAGGGTCATCTCGACTATAGTCCCGTTAATGATATATAAATCACCACTGGAATGGACCCAGAGGGAAGCCCCTCTTTGAGGAGCTTCTGGAATCATAGGAACACAGACTCACAACACCCAGCAGGACAGTCAGAAGCAGAGGAAACCATCCCAACCACGTGTTGACACTGACAACTCCTGGACACACAGCATCCTGTAAACACCCAGAAACAGCGGTGCAGGTTTGAAAAGCCAAAGATCTGGGGAGGCTTTAGAGCCCTCTGGGGTGCAATCAGTGCCTTTTATTCCAAAGCGCAAAGTCAGCAGATTTGGTGCACGCATGAATGGCTGTGAAGCAGCCTGCCTACGCTGCAGATAGCCAGCAACTGCTGATGAAGGACATGGCTCCAGAAGGCTCCTCGGCTGGGATGGGATCCAGCCAGCTCCTGGCCAGCCTGGACACCACCAGGCGTCAGCAGAGACCCGCGGTGAAAGCTTTGCTCCTACCGAAAACCAAAGCCTGGGCCCTAAGCAGGGAAACACAGCGCTGCTCATAGCCCAGGGAAGAGGGAGAGTGAGCACCAGCATCCACCTCCCTAAGTGGGGTGTTCTGCTCCCAACAGGATGGGGATGAGGGAAACATAAGACTCCAGAAGCCTCCAACAGTCTCCCATTGCTTCTAGACCCCTTGTCAGCATTTAGTGCTCTCAGTGTGACCATTCCCTCCTTGCCAAGACCACGTGGCATCGGTTTGCTCCTGCGCCAGGACCATGTTTCCTGCACAGTGTGACTGTGCTCCCAGTGACAGGCGTGTGATTCATAGCGGCTTTCACTGGGGTTACACTGGGAGAAGCTGATCCATAGGAAAGCCAAACCCAGGCTAACTGAAAACAAATGGACACAGCACCACCGGCAATAGCCTTGTCCTTTGGGGAAACTGAGGCACGGGCGTGCCTGACTCACTGAGCACAGATTTCTTGTTACTGGTGCCACTGGGTGCCCTGGAAACTCTGTGTCACAGTGTCTTAGGAAGCACCCCTCCCCTGCTGAGCTCAGCAAACAGCCTGATGGGTGATGACACATCAACCTTCACCCAGCTTGGTCCAGAGCTGGAGTTCAGCCACTCCAGATGTGCAGATGCCATAGGGCTCTTTCACCAGTGGGGTGAAGGGCTTGAACACTCAGCACATCCAACACTTGGTATGTGACAACAACCCACAAGGTGAGGATTGTGCCCAAGAACTCAGGAGGTCACAGCAGCCAAAAGCATGGCATGGTGTCCTCCAGAGGCAGGCTGTCCTTGAGGCACCATGTGCATCTTTAAAACATCCTCACTACCAGAACAAGAGGGAAGCATGCTGAAAATGGCCCTTCTGCTCCCAGCAGGGTGATGGTCACCTTGTACATCCAGCTGCAATCAATATGAGCTAATAATGGGAGACCACCCAAAAGGGCTCAAGTCACCTCCACCCTGCCAGGGGCTGCCCCACAGCTTTAGGACAGTAGGATAGAGTGATGGACACCGGGTCTGGTACCCACACTAAGCCCCACTGCAACTTCAGAGACTGATAAGGCTGGGAGGAGCCACCATGTGTCCCCCTACCAGGACACCAGGACCATGGTGGAGCTCTGCCCCTCCATCTGGGAACAGAGCACAGAAGGCAAGGGCAAAGGTGGGATGGAACAACTTCAGAAGGGTGCAGGGAAAAGCAAGAGGCACTCACAGCAAACCTGCACAGGCAAATCCCCCTTGATTCCATAACCCTGGGGAGGAGATTAACACAACAGGCAGCAACATCCCCGATTGCCAGGGAGCACTCACCGTTCGTGGATGATGTCAGGCAGTGGAAGATGGTACCAGAGGTGCAGTTTTGCCAGAGGTCTGCTGTGTGCCCACCATTCACCAGCCATTGCTGCAAGAGAGTCACAGCCCTGTGAGCAGCACCCAGGCAGGAGGCAGCCTGCTCCCCCCACAAAGGCTTCAACACCAGCACGTGTGTGCCTGGCCAGGCACTTCCAAGCACATGCTCTTCTTTAGGAAGGGGTTTGGAAAGTACATCCTGGTATTTGCTTTTAGCTGCTCTCGCCTCAACGGTGCTAAAACAGAAGCTCTTTATTCTCTTTAAACATAGACCAAATCCTGGGGGAACATGCACTTCCCTCCCCTCTGCCATCCTTGCCCGGAACCTGGACGGGTTATTTGAATGCTTCCACGTGATTTCCAACAACTTGGAATATTCTTGTAACGGCTCCTACTGCTGTTAGCACCACCCCAAAGGGAAAAAGGGAAAAGAAAATACAGGGGAAAAACGGACGCGGTGAAGCAAGTCTGGAACTCACCAGCTCCACAAAACTGCTGCCTTAAAACCAAGACAACCCCCTTCCTAAGTAGATGACGTGGTAACTGGGCTCTAGACCCAGAACAGTGCCGGGAGCTCTCTGTGCAGCATCCAGCCCTCAATCTTCCACTCATGCAAAGCTTAAGCCTTGAAAATCACCAGCAGGAGCCCATCTGGGTTAGGAAATGGAGGCTGTGCCTAATTCACAGCCCCAAAGGAGCAGAGCTGGGGGTAAACTCACTGGTGCTGAGAAGCCCAAGCCAAAAACACCCTATTTCAAAGGGTTTTGCTCAGACTGCCTGCACTGGTGCTGTGGCTGAAGCCTGTTAGCAGGTGGAGCAAAGCATCACCCCCATGAAGCGCATTTTGGGTGCTCCAAAGCTGCTCCTGAGTGGGGGTGATGAGGAGATGGGGGCTTCAAGAGCACTGTGCTCTGTACTAACATAGGTGCCCTGAGCACCTGCTGTGGCACACATCTGACAGCACAAATGCTCCAAAATCTCACTGTTAGACCAGCAATAGGATAATAAAGGTTTCCTGCTAAAAGCCAGTTGTAAAACAACCCACAAATGCCAATAACACTTTCTGGCTATGCCATGCCCCCACCAGCCACTCCCTGGCTTGCCGGTACCCTGGTGCCAAAGGAAAATCCGTACTTACACTAACGATGGTGGAGACGAAGAGGAGCACCAGCACGGTGACGTGGAGCACGATGATCCCCAGCAGCAAAAGCAGCATCTTGGCGGTTTTGGGGGGCAGAACTGAAGGGGCACAGGGATGATGCTGAGTGTGTGTGTGTCTGTATCCAGCCCGGCCCCGGGGGGACGGCAGGAGGCGCTCCGCCGATAGCAGGAGCCGGCCTAGCTCCGGGGGATGCCTGGGCAGCGCCCCTCTACCCACCCCAGAGGAGTCCCCCAAACCCTATCATCGAGACGGGGCTTCCCCGGTCCGTCTCCCTTGGGGACCCCCGGGAGAGGGTTGTCCCCCTTAGGGGGCTTTTACCCCTCTCCCCAAGGGGGTGCGCTCCTCGGCACCCCTAATGGGAGGGGTCTGCCTCTGCGCTTCTCAGCCCAGCTCCGCCTGGAGCGGGGTTCCTTTGCCGACAGACCCATGAGACCACTTGTGCTGATTCTGCCCGACCCTCTCCCCAAGGGAGACTTTCCCCAGCTCATCGGTCCTGGAGAATCCCGAGGAACGGGGTAATGGGGGGGGGGGGGGACCCCCCAACCCCCCCCCTTTTCCCCCCCGGCCCCCCCCCCCCCC
>JBCJKH010056387.1:0-16728 GCA_039877255.1 Loriculus beryllinus
CAACACCCCCAAGTCCTTCTCCGCAGGGCTGCTCTGAATCTCTTCTCTGCCCAACCTGTAGCTGTGCCTGGGATTGCCTCAACCCAGGTGTAGGACCTTGCACTTGAACTTCTTAAGGTTGGCATCAGCCCACCTCACAAGCGTGTCAAGGTCCCTCTGGATGGCATTCCTTCCCTCCAGCGTATCAACCCAACCACACAGCTTGGTGTCATCGGCAAACTTGCGATTGATTTCACCAGGTCCCATGCACTTGTTCGTGTTCAGGTTCTTAAGATGGTTTTGAACCTGCTTCTCCTACAGTGGGTCTAAGGTCTTCATTCTCACAGTCCCTGCATCTGCCTTGCAAGACCTGGGTAGTGTGGCCAGAGCATCTGGAGGTGAAGACTGAGGGAAAGAACTTATGAAGAACCTCAGCCTTCCCAAATCCAGGGTAGCCAGTTCTGCCGGTAGCTTCTGGAGAGGGCCCACATTGTCCCTAGTCTGTCTTTTATTTGCTACGTACCTATAGAATCCCTTCTTGTTATCTTTCACAGCCCTTGCCATATTTAATTCTAACTGGGCCTTAGCTTCCCTAACCTGGTCCCTAACTTCCCAAGCAACATCCCTGTATACTTCCCAGGCTGCCTGTCCTTGCTTCCACCTTTCATAAGCCTCTTTTTTTCCCTCTAGGTTTCTTCAGCAGCTTCTTATTCCATCCATGGAGGTCTCCTGGCCCTCCTGCTGCACTTCCTTCTAGTGAGGACGCAACACTCCTGAGCTTGTAGCAGGTGATCCTTGAATAGCAACCAACAGCCTTGGGCCCCCCTGCCCTCTAGGGCTGTAGCCCACGGAACCTTACTAAGCAGGATCCTGCAGAGGCCAACGTTTGCTCTCTTGAAGGCCAGGGCAGTGAGCACACTGCGTGCCCTTTCTCACTGTCCTGAGGATCTCTTAAATCTTAGGACTTACATCAAATCCTAAGGAGCACAGGATGTTCTTACAGGTATTGCCACATGATTTTATAACTACAGCATTGCCGCCATACACTGATTTCTAACAGTGGGTCACCATGAAATCTGCTTGTGGAAGAAGTGTTGAGCACCAGGGAGAGGGTCTCTTGGCTGCCTGCTACAACAGAAAGAGCTGAGGAATGGTCCTAGCTAGCCTATGTAAGCAGTTTCTCCACTTCATTCCAGTGGGTATTTACTTAATGATGTTATACCATGTGACAGTCAAGTCAAATCAAGTCACCGTTTCTCTTCCTCCAAGAAATGACCCAGCCACTCACTGCATTTTAATTACTTAAATTTTAAACTGTCTGGGCTGCTGGCAGTTGTTTAGAAACAGCCTGAACTGCACATGTGAACAAAATGCTTGTTTGTACCATCCAACACGATCCATATTTTTTCCAAACAAATAGACAGAATATCATATTCAGCACTTTTGCCTCCAGAAGCATCCCAGGTTTCTCTCCCCCTGTCCTTTTAAATCTTTGCCAACTTCGAGACGAAGATTTTGCTGCTTCTATAATTCACCAATGAGGGCTAATCACGTTACCAGGTCAAAAAGGACCCCAAACACACCATATCTTTTTGAAGTTGCAGTCGCCTCTGTGTCCTTTTCTGATTTTCTTTCACACTGCTGTCCAGATTCGCAAATTTGGATGTTCCTTCCTGTGAGTTAAAAGGGAATTAAAGGCAATTAATGGAGGAGCTAAGCGGTAAGCTGGCAACTACGTCTGTGTTAAACAATTGCAAATACATTTAACCAGGCAAGCCAGGCCAGCAAAAACATTTGCTGTGCAGCTACGCGTTTGTATACATGTGCTAATTTTCTGGGGCTCATACACTGATTGGGAATTTTGGACAAAATACCACAGGATGACTATAAGGGAATTTTTTTGCAAAATGGCTCTACTCAGGCCAAAGCTAAGTGCTGTTGAAAATCTCACAAGAGTTCAAATCAGAGCAGCTTACATATACTTCAGGTGTCTAGACGCTTCTCTGAACTCTATCCTGAAATCCTGACACCACGACTTTGGTTAAATTTCCTAATCAGGAGTACTACAAGTAAACATCTCTATCTTACATAAGGCTTTGCTGTTTTTCTTATGCCGCGCCACAGAGATCCGGCAACTACCCCCTGTGGCTTATTTACTAATCCAGAAACACACAGGAAATTAAAGTAATAGGGTTTTATCTCCGCAATATAAGCTTTCTTATGAACGGATAAGGTATTTCGCAATAGACCTATAGCCTTTATTTCCTTGGATCCATAAGGGATGCTGGGAGTTACTGTTATTTTTTTTTCCACTGGTCAGGTAGATAGGGCATGAATCATTATCAGTGTCTTTTTAAGAGGCACAAAACAACAGGCTGCACTTGTAAAGAGCCTCTCATTACAATGCTTAGTTCTCTCGGTCACAGTTACTGAACAGATCACTCAAACTGTATTTCCTTCCTTGGCTAAAAAACAGGAGCAAGTGAACAAGAGGTGTTGTTTGAATATCTTCAGGATACTTGAAAGGTAAACTCGAGATTCTCTAGCAGCAGCCGGCAGGCAGGCACAGAAGCTAAAACTGCAGCCTGCAGCAGAGCTGTTGTTTGGGGAGAACACAGTGCTCCCTCTCCGTGCCAGCCAACCTGTCTCGTATGGCATTTTGTCTGCTCTGCATCTAAATCTGGAGCATGGTTAGGCAAGGTCAAACACAGCTTCCCTAGAGAGATTATTTATAGTGAAATGAAACAAAGGCTTTACAGATTCAGTGGACATGAACCCTCCAATCATTACAAAGTGGTCCAAGACAAGTAGGAGAAAGATTCTAGCTATTCTGTGGAAATTTTCTCCTCTCACTACTTTCAAAATATCTCACCTGCTTTAAAACCTAGTGACAGAGGTGGGTAATTCATGGTAAACAAAGCAGACTGACAGGCTTGAATGTGTCCACCCATCCTTCCTGAGCAAAACACAGTGTTTCAGATACTGAGGCAAGGGGGTAAGGTACAAATGCCAGATTGACTGGATACAACTGCCAAAAAGTAAACTGATGAGCCAGGTTCTGGAAACTTTTCTATGCAAACAGAAAATACTGCTGCAAGCATTCCTTAGTTTCTACAAAATATAACCTTTTCCTTCTGCTCTTCCTCACTCCTTTCAAACTCCTGAACTGGGGGTTCGCCCAGGAGAGCATACAAGTCAAACTTTCAGGGAGAGCTTGCTTTGCTCTCCACCTGGCCACACACAACAGCAGGAAGCCTGTTCCTTCAAAATTCCCAGTCCCATTTTCTAGGCCTGAGAAACCTACGGGATAGATGGATAAACATCCTGCTTTCACTCCTCAGCTGAAACTGAGTGGCAGTGCTCCAGTGGTGCAGCCCAGTTGAGGATCTCATCTGGAGCCGCTCCACACTCACCAGGGCAAACCTGAGCCTTTCCAGGTCTCTTAACAGGTACACAAGTGAGAGTCTCATCTTTCTAGACAGAGCAGCATAAAGGCAAAGCGCTAACCTGTAACCCGTTTCAGCAAAACTACACCACACAGCACCTCTTCAGTCTGGCTGTGGCTCCGGCACTGTTGCAGGTGCAATACAGCACATAGAGCTGTTCTGGAGCTAGACCTCACCATGCCCAAAGGAGCCTTACCAAACTACAGCAGTGTGACATTCAACTTGAGGGGCTCCTGCTGATCCTGACCTGCTCTCTTGTGAACAAGTCCCCTCTGAATCTGTGCTGCTGCAGCCTGCTGCTTGTGGGTATCCAAGCTCAACAGGGTAATGTTAGTGTAGGCTTTTTTCAGGAACAATGAAATCGCCTCTGAGCCCAACAGAAAAGCACAGGTTTCACAGATCTGTCTCCCCTGAAGCACCACATACAGTAGTTCAGGAAGAGATGATCCTTGGCAGCTGGTTAGAAAAAACATTAACCTCAGCTTTAACTGAGATCACAAGCCTTGCAACTCAGCTAATTCTCACCTTCATCAGTAGTTCCCTGCTTGTCAGGTAATTGTCATGGTCTGAGAAGATATCACCCAGCTCTTCAAACATCAGCATTATGTCCCTGTACAGGAAAAAAGTAAATAGCTTGAGTCATTAGTAAGCACTCTAAATAGATCAGATCACTGTTTTTTTTCCTCACGAATAATTTACAGTTGGGCATATAAAAAGATTAATACAACCAAACTGCATCCAATGAGATGCTGCACATCTATTAGGAACCTTCCTGGTGCTCCCAGTAAAGTCAGGTCTTATTTGACAGCATCACTTAGAAATACCATAGGTACACAGACCCTGAGCAGGGTTTTCAATTACACTGCAGGCTATGAGGTTGTTGTAAGAAAGAATGTAAATGGATATAAGGGACAGAAAAACAGCTGTCTGAGGTATCCTACATATTTTGGTTTTGCCCTATTCCATGCACTCTATAAAGCTAGAAGCATTTAAGTGAACAAATCCCTTTCTACTGTCCAACACTATGTTTACAAGATGGCAATATTTTGACCAGGAACAGCAACACAGGGCAATGGAAAGAAAGACTGACCTCTCTAGGAGAAATGCAGAACTCTACTGCCTGGCAGCGATATCTTCCTTTGTTTATCAAAGGCAAAGAAATCTATTCCTCCCAAACCGAATGAGCAGAAAACCATCTTTCCTATAAGAAGATTTCTGGTGTCTGTTTGGCATGCAGTAAATATGCCAGGTATTCCCATGTACAAAGTATTGTTTTCAATACAGGTTTGGATTTTGTTGTTTGGGGATATATTTAAGGACACATCAGGACCAGGAGAGGATTAGTGAAGGCTGTAGCAACCTGGACCACCTCCAAATCCATGGGAGAGAAGACAATAGACAAGTATCATGGGGCTCTTTTACTGACCATCTGAGAGCAGTGTGCATGATCTGGTCAAGTAGCTGGTCCCACAGCTTTTTGGGGGAGGTTGTGGGAGATCCAATAAGCTATAAAGGACAGAACAGACCCAGTATCCCCAAGAGCAAGTTGTCCCCTCGATATGTAAGAGAGCTCACAGCAGTCAGACCCAAAAAAGGGTCTGAGCCTCACAGGAGTGAGAAGTTCTAACAGAACAGATGTCCACAAAGGAGCAGAATAGGAAGACTAAGAACAAGATGAAAAGAAAGAACAACGAGCTTTTTGCCTTTGTTTGGGACTGGCCATAGGAGCAGAGCAAGAGGCTTACTTTGGAATGCATGCCCAGGTCTTCTTCAGCCGATAGATGGAGTTGGACTGCAGTGCTGAAATTATGGCCCTTAAGGAGGAAAAATTCTTCAGGATCCTACATTCCTGTGAAAGAAGCCATTAGAAATACGGGAGCATTAAATATCAGCATTATAAATACGTTTATGCTCTTCTGTTTGACTGGTGTCATGCTTGCTACACATTCTCACATCTAAGCAGGCAGCAGTGCAAATATTGAGCATCAAAAATATCACTCCCTCCTCCAGCCACAAAATACTTTCAGGCTTTGGCACTTTTATCTTGTTTTCCTCACTTGCATGTACTTGTGGTGACATTTTAGTGCTACAGCTTTCAGTTCTCCTAGTTAACAATAAAAGGGGAACCCAGTCCATGAAGCAGAGCTAAAAAGCACAAATGTTACACCTCTTAGAAAGCTCTTTAGAGTTACCAATCCCTTTTACCCTTTAGGGGAAGAAGCAGGCTTTGCCTCTTCATATGTGGTATTTAGAATGTTACCCTCAATCATTCACCTGTCAATTATAAAGATAGACATGCACAGGAATAGCCTGTGATTCAGGTACGTACACAGGTAAAGAGAAAAACCTTTCCAGCCTCTCCAGAGTTGTGATCAAACACCAGCTGAGAGGCTGGTTCATTGACAACTCTTATGCAGCTTCTCTGTGGCAAAAGCTTTGATGGAAAAGGATACTGAAAAGCTTAATTCACAAAATCCCAGCAAACTCCTGGTAAAGCAGATGGAAGCAAGGAGAAGGGGGAAAGTCTGGCCTTGGACTTTCAAGGCAATCTATTGGTGCCTTCCTGACAACCTGTTGGTGACCCATGAACTAGAGCATGGGCATCAATGACCTAAGGAACTCTTGCAAATACAAGCTCTCACAAACACTGTGCATGCACATTAAGCAGACAAAACACCTGCCAATTTGACTGTTGAATGTAGATGAGAACATACTCAAACTACAGTTCCTGCTTCTGCAAATTTTTATGGGGCTAACTATAACACAGACAATGCTGATTATGTAAAGGATCCTTACAGTGAAAATTGACATGATTTCTTTCCTTCATTGGACGGAACAAATGTAAAGCAACCTTAGCATAAACAAGTCAGACCTTACTATATCAGCAGCTCTGTTCATAAGCTGCATTTAGACTGACTGAACAATTCAGACACGTATATTTACTCTCATTTCTTTACCTAAGGGAAAGAAAAGAAAAAAAAAGTATATCTGCAGCTCAGAAGGCCACATTTATAGTGTGGCTTAAGAAGACCGACTGGACAGACAGCATTTGAAGTAGGCATGCAATTTGGCTAGATAAAGGCCAAGGTCAAGATCATGCAGTTGGAAGCACAAGATCTAAAAGCTATTCTTGCATAGACTGGTGACAAAGAAGCCACATAAATGTGTCAGTCTCTGAGGAAGAGCTGTTAAGAATGAGCTCCTTTTTTACATTAAACTTGAAATTCAGGCTGGAAAGAACATGAACAGGTACAAATTTTCAGCATTTCTTTTATTCCAAATACAACAGGAGTATGGACTGGAAGATCCAATTTGGAATCATCTTGACTTAACTGCCTGTTGCATTATTTAAAACACATTAGGAATTCAACATTGGAATTTGTGTTCTCAATAATTTAACTGATTGCAGACTAAACTTCAGCCAAGCTTTTATCTGTATAGAAGTATTTTTAAGACTGGTTTGAATAACTGTTTCTTTCATGCTGTGTCCTTCACAAGAACAATATCAGAAATAACCCTGTGCAGAAGCAACTCTGATTTTAAAAAATGAAGCATAACAAGATCCTAATTATTTCACTTATTTTTAAGAAAATATTGTGTGAGTGAGATTGGCTGCTTCTGCTCAGGAACCTTAGATCTGGGTAGACTGGAGAGGTCTGGAGGGCTGGCAGTTAGAGAAATTACTCAGTTTTTCTTGTAAACCAAGAAACTTGATCCAAAAGTCACTAACAGTAACAAATGTGGAACTCCATGCTGCTAAGTTACAGTTAGTTGACACTGTGTAACTGCACAGTAATGAGTGGCTTATTTTCTAATTCAGGCTTCTAACTAGTCAAAACACTCATTTGCATGCAAAAAGCAAGTTGCTTCAGAAGTGGGCAGCTACGTATAGATGTTATATATAACCAGCTGTTGTACATATGCAGTTATTTTGGAGAGCATGCACATGTATTTTCATGTGTTTAGCTAAGACTGGCGTTATTTCACTATGTGTATGAATTAAGTAAAGCGAGAAGTACTGAATCAGAGGTGGAGAACAAAGTTCATTGTCCATAGAACATGTATGATGAGAGTGATGCCTCTCCTGGTTTCCCCAGGCCTCCCTCCTGCCCCATGATGAGCAGAAGGCAGCTTCGTACTCACCTGCCCAGGCTGTGGCCCAGGCTGCCCATAAAACCTGCTTGAGCTATTATCAGCTGCAGTTTAAAGATCTGCACACCAAAAACCAGAATCAAACTTCGTAATCCATTCACATGGCTTACAAAGCAGCCATCAAACGATAACACAAGTTGGTGTAAGTGCCAAAAGAGGTGAAAGTCTATTTCCCCATACCAGTTTCCTCAACCATGCAGTTGCCAGAGCTTAGGTGCCAGGACTAACAATACTGCACCTCTGGAAGCACAGAAGTGCATTATCAAGTTTGAAAAACCTCTGTTTGCCTTGAGCTTTTTACGACTGCTTATTTTGTATAGCTCGGAAAGAATCCATGTGATTCTCAAAATAAAAGTCAAAACATATTCGTATGAAAGTGCTTTAAACGTTCTCTTCAAAAAGAGACATCGAACTTACTGCCAGCTTCCCAGTGCTCTGAGGGTAGTTAAATAGCTTACAGTAAGATATTAAAGACAAAATCTAAGCAAACTAGAGTTGTGTGAAAAAAAAAGCACACAAAATCCTTTCATGCAGATTAACAAACACACAATCTGCTACAAGATCCTCCTAGATACTACGCTAAGGCAGAGAGTGGACAGGGAAGTGACTCCAGACAGCCAAAACGGCTTCATCAAGCGCAAGTCCTGCCTGAACAATCTAGTGGCCTTCAGTGGACAAGGGAAGAGCTACTGATGTCATACCTGGACTTCTGTAAGGCCTCTGGCATGACCCCCCACATATATCTGATGTATCTCCCACCATGTCTGATTTCAGCCTCTGTGGTGTTCACACACGCAGGAGAGGGAGCATGGTGCTCAGTGACCAACTATGAATGGCCAGAGCCAAATGAGCGCAAAGCTTATTCTGAATCTGGCCACTGCTTGCACCACTGCCAGTTCTACTCCATTCTTATTTAACTTTCTTCTGAAAGCAAGTCTAACCTTTGGATGATATCAACCATCCCTGAATTGCTTTCACTGATACAAGCAGTATTTTCTTCCTAGGGAAGTGAACTGGTTGAATTCATACTTATCTTACCATAAATGTTACATCATCAAGTACATGGCACTTCCCCTCCGCAAGACACAGTATCTGACACCCTTCAAGTAGCACTCCCAATGCTGTCAAGATACCAGCAACAGCCCTCTTCCCAGGATGGGGGAGGAACTAAGGAGAGAAGGGCTTCATCTGCTATTACAAAGAAAGTCACTCAAAACCAGAAAGAATTAGAGCCAAGATGTTTGCTGGCCTGGGGCCAACGCATACAACCTCCTTCTCCCCTTCCAACTGCCTCAATCCAAGGCACCCAGAACAAGAAACATTAAACAGTCTAGAAAAAATGCCTTACATGTGCAATACGAATCCACTTCTCCATGATCTTGGCTCTCTGCTGTGTTTTGAGTTCCTTGCTATTCAGGATAGTGCTGACAACACAGTTGGTAACTGCATTGAACTGAGAGATAGTAGCTCTAATGGTAGGTGCCACGTGCTTGTTTTCTTCCTTATCCCTTTGAGACCAGATGCATCCCAAGCAGTGATGGGGCACAACTTTCTTAAAGAGCTCCTAGAGTGAAAAAGAGGTGCCTAAGTCAGCATGATTCTCCAAGATCTCTACTGTCCACAAGAAGAAATGCGTGTTTACAGTACATATTGGCTATAAATCTAATATGGTATTAAAGGGTATATAGTTGGTTTCACTTAGTTTAAAATACATACTTTGGTATATTCTTTATAGGCTTGATGCCCTAACTGTCAGTTAAATAGTCCTGGGAAAAGAAGAGACACTTTTATATCGGTTGCACAACCAAAGGGGAAAAGTTTTTATAGGATGATAATTTGAAGGAGTTTGATACAGACAAACCAAATCAGAGCACTGCAGTTGAGAGTACCTATACATCTTCAGGCCAGGCAGCAATATAGCCAAAATGTGCTATTTCTCAAGTGCCAAATACCAAACTTTGCAAAAAAAGCTGTACAGTGTAATTTCACACTTAAAAAACCTAAAACACCAAACCCAACCAACCAACAACAACAAAACCAAACAAAACAACAACAACAAAAACCCAAAGGACAAAAGGAAAGAGCTCAATGAAGAAAGCAAGTTTGGATAACCAAGCAGAGGTGTGTTCTGTGTGCTAACAACAGACCTGTTCTGGAACACTATCCTTACATTGATGCAAAACTTAAAATAAAATAAATAAACAAAATTTAGAAGCCCAGACCTATTTCCACTAGCATTTCAAGTAGTACATATGCTCTACATACTGCATCCATGTATGTCAACTGTTCTGCCACAAGGTGTTCTTGGAAAGAAGAGAATTCTTCTGGACTGCAGATCTCCAGTTCCTCTTCATCACACTGGTTACTGGAGGAAGTGTTATGGAACTCATCTGTCCAGGATGGAAAACACGACTTGGTAAATTTATACAGCAGTGAATTAAAGCAGGTGTTTAAGACATCACTGTACATATTATAGCCAAACACCCAAGCGGTCCAGCCTGATGCAAATGCCTCACTGTGCTGCATAGTTCAGTGAGAAAGATGATGACCCTAAGATTGAGCTGGCAAAGAAAAGCTGGAAGAAACACAGCTAGAAAGAAATCAGGTGTTTAGAGTCTCGTGGCAGAGAAGTGGCTTTGCCCATTTGTTAAACATTCCTCCAAAAGAAGAAACATCACTACCACCCCAACTCCTTATTAACATTGCAGAGTTTTGTTAATCTGCTTTTCAATATTTATGTCTTATAATCTAAAAAAATAAAAATAAAAAAAAACCAAACTGTAAATGTATGAGTATGCAATTATATCCCCAAAATATTCTCTTATATCCAGATTTCATCTCCCATGCATGGAAATAAAAGGAGATACCAGATTTCTTAGTGCCACTTGTGGTTACATGGACTATATTGAAGAGAGTTCATTCCAGCATCCCTCATCTTCCCTCTCCAGGCATTTTTCCCAGAAAAAGGGAGCACAGTGAGCACCTACAAACACTCTGCTGAATGTTCTTCTAAATTTGCACTGTGCAACAGTGAAGAGGTGGGAGAGGAGAGCTGTCCTCACTGAGGGACTTGATCCAGTTCAGAAAGGAAGGAATTTCACAGATTTTTCCCAAGTCACTTTTTTGGCTCTCACAGGTTGAGAACAAAGCCACATCAAACACAAAGAAATGTGCCCTTGTTTCCCATGGTAGGAGAGGAAGTCAAAAAGAAAATCCCTAAAAATAAATCCTCTTCCTCATCCCTTTCACCGTAAGGTGACAGTACGTCCGTAGGAAGGGAGGGGGAAAAAAATGGACTTGTTGAAGACTACCGACAAAGGTACTGAGTTTACTGCTAGTGAGATTTCATTAAACAAAACCAACACTGCATTTCAGAGTATCATATGCAATACTTTATACTCAGTTTAAGCAGAACAGACATCAAAGCAGCTAAAGCAGATAAAGTGATACTTCATCACTGTTTTTCGAAATACTTTGCTTTTCCTTCCTTCCTTAAGTAACAACAAAACCTAATTGTGAATGTCAATTGCTACAGTTTTGATGTAATGACTTATAACTACAGGCTGTATCCAGATTTCCACCTGCACATTCTAATTGCACCATTCATTGACAGAGCTAAATGCGATAAATGGAGACCTCTGTTTCAGCATTATTTTTCTGTGGCTGTTTCGTAACATTATGTGTAATTAAATGGACTTCTAGTGAACTGTTACAAGAGTCAGACTTTTTTTCTCTTTTTTGCTATGTGACTCTTCATTTTCCTTTCAGCTCTTGAAATTCAACTGAAAATCTGCATCACTGAGTTGCAACCCTATTCAAAACCTCACAGTGCCCTTAAAACCAGGTCCCGGAGTGCAACGCAAGACTTCCCTTTTCTTTTTTCATGCCTCTTCCTCCTTTCTCTCTCACTCATTCTTCATGACTGTGTACCCAGTCTTCTCTCTACTCTCCCAGAAGCTGGAATCCTCTTCTACTCAAGTATCTCATCATCTTCAAATAGCTCTGATCCATTTAGCCCTCTCAAAGCCCAGTGGCCCGCATGACTTCACTGACAGGAACCATGCACCCTTTCTGAATTTGCAGTCTCTGGCTCACCTAGCTTTGTATTGCCCAAGCTGGAAGAATTGATGGCAGCACTGAATGGAGGTCTGATGGCACAAATCAAACTGTAAGGTCAGGACCCAAATTGGTAAATTCACAGCATAACTTGAACACTTTAGAGGAAACAAATGCAGAAGCAGGGCTGCTGGGAACGCCTGTTTGCTTGGAACAACAGATGAACCCAAATGCAGCTTTTGTAAGCTTTCTTTGACATGGGAGAACCAAACCCAGGAAAGGACATTCATAGGCATACATTAGCAATCCTGTTCACTTACGTGCTTTCAAGAAGGAAAAACCCTGGGCTCTGTGTAGTACTCCTTTTTATGTACATTTTAACGACTGAATTTATTTGGCATTTCACAGTAGCATGCATTGGCATGGTATTTCTGGAACATCCGGCAGACATGATTTTTATGGGATGAATTTTTTTTCCCTGTCATTTCATTTATGCTTTATGACATGAATTATTCCCTCTCACCCCTCCACCAAAGCTGGAAGTTGGTTCTAGTTCTCATTCACGCACTACATGAGCTCCTATGACTCCTCAGCTTACGTCACAGGAAGCTTTCTGACCAGGATAAGGGTATGTGTCAGGCTTGTTGCTGCACACAGCGTACATGTGTTACTACAGTTCACTCTTCTTTCAGTAGACTGTGACCCCCAATAACGTAAGGTTTTCCTCTGTCCTTGGATACCAGCCACTCAAATAGGAAAAAACAGCCACAGACACTTCCTTTGACATGACGGTAACTAGGAAGAGAAGCTTCATGACAACAAGGCTTGTGACTCAAGCTGTACTTTGTCACAGCTCTGTATTTTTCTTTTTGTTGATTTGGGCTTTTCCAGGGGGATGCTGGGGGTGGTGTGTTGAAATCAGAAGACCAGCCAAAAAGCAGCTGTGTGTTTTACCTCAGTGACATGGGAAGTGCACTGACAATTAACCACTTAGCTGCTGCAGCAATCTCAGATCTCTGGCTAAATATTAGAGAAGTGCTGGATTTCCCAATATACCCTGGAATAAACAGGCATAGGCACCTACGCAGTACAAGTCTCATCCTGCACAGAACCTGCAGAGTCAGACAAAGAGGGGGTTTTGGGTTGGTTTGTTTTTCGTTTGTTTGGGGTTTTTGGTTTTGTTTGTTTGTTTTTAAGAGAAAAGTCACTGGTGCACCTCACAACATTGTCAATTAAAGCAAGAGTTGATGAAATGTACTCCACCTAAATCCCTGTGATACCTTACAGTCTGAGAGAAGGGAAAGGTGACTTACCATCATTTTCCATTTCTTGGTTCTGGAACTGCTCCAAGAGGTTCTGCGCCCTTCTCTCTGGGTCAGAGCCAGACATATTCTTCTTTAGGTAATCCAGCATCTTCAGCAGACATGGGTAGTTGGGCGGCTCTCTGAAATCCTCAGAGCACTGATTGAGCCAGGCTCCTAAGATTGACGCTGTTGCACTAAGAGCAAATACACAGAGAACTGGTTGTATACAGCATGTATTGATGCAATCATATACATCTGTAATTAGTATAACAATAAAAACTCTAAGACTTTCATACCCTACATGAAGGCAGTTTGGAGACCTTCTGAAGACCTTCTGAGCACCGAACTGAATCTGTTGTTTTTATGCATGGAATCTTATTAAGGTATCACCCAGATTTTCCCAGGGACTTCAGGGAAGTTGCTCCTGATCTGCACCCATACAAGTGGATCCAGTTACAGCCCCAGATGAACACAGAATCAAATCCATTTAAGCTATATTGGCACCCTTCAATTAAACTCAGGATATCAAATAATGGTAGATAAAGCAATTGAAAGAAGAGGAGAGGGAGAGGACAGGGAGAGGAGTGGGAGAAGACAGGCAGAGAACAGGCAGAAGACAGTGAGAGAAGCGCACACTCTGAGACTGCCTCATCTGTAAAGATGAAACCCTAATCCTGACATGTTGCAGCACGGGTTGCACTGTGCTGCCAGTACCCAATTATCAAGCTTGAAGCACCAAGACAGCTGAACCCAGAAGACAGACTGGTCTTGCTAACCTTAGGGTGAAATGCGGCAGGAGCTTTATTTTATCCTTAGCCCCAAGACAAGGAGGGCCTATCAGATTATACCATGCAAAAAGGTATCTTGGTCAGGCTGACAGTGCACAAAAAGGATGCTTAAGGAGTTACTAGAGTGTTGGATTTCATTCAGGAAAGTTATCCCAGACCTTCTTAGACACATGCAGCTAAAAAGTCACCGACAGAAAACTGCCCATGGACATTCTATAGACTAAGTGGAATGAGGGGAAACCAGAGATGGTGAATAAAGGCCGTCTCCACCCTGCCTGAAACAGAGGGAAGTGATTTGTTTATCTGCTTTTCCTGGTTTATGTAGGTTTTACTCCACACCCATCTATTAGATTGGTTCTTAGATACTGCACAAATGTAAGCTTATGGGAATTGCTTTAAAATCTATCTTTTCAGGAATTTTTCATTGTTTCAACTTGATTTTGTAAGAAAATAAGACAATTTATGCTATGGTTTTCCAGAACTAACTTAAAGTTTTGTTGACAAATTTCAGCTAAGTGTGGAAAAACTGAAAGAACTCTGGAAAAATAACCTGATTTCTTCAAGTTTTAAGAAAATTCAAGCCTGGCTAAAAAAAAAAAAATTAGCAATTTATTTTTTCTGCTGCAGGAAAGGCTGCGAGATCGTCGGTTCTTCACAGCAATGTGCAAGTAACTCAGTGTGCATATTTTTAGCGCACCAATTAGCACTGGCCACAGCACAATTAGAGGCTAAGAGGACACAGAAGGCATATCAAAAAAGACTTTAAAGAGGATTTTGCTTACCTGAGCTGACAAAGAGATAAGGGAAAAGTACTTCTGTGTGCAGTCACATAACATGACGCACTGGCTGCGGCCACTGTTTCATGCTAACCTACTGTGGTGCTCAGAGTAGGACATAACATGAGAGGGAAAAAAACCCTTGCTCCAGAATAAAAGGCACAATAAACATCTAAAGTCCTTGAGAAGAGGAAGTTCTGAAGATTTCCTCTGTGACGCTGAAACCATCCCTGTATTTCAAATCTCTTAGACCCAGTAGTCGCAAATGCTGTGGCAGGCACAAGAGGTGAGCTAGAGGTGTTGCTACAAAACAGAGTTTTCCTTCTATAAGGAAGCAGATCTCATGAGCTCCACCGCTACCAGAAAAACAGCCGAGATGAGCAAGTGACAACAGCCCTAGTTTGCAGCAGGCTCTCTTTCTGCAACTGCTTTCTCCTCTGCTGTGGAGCTAGATGTGAGAGCTTAGCCCTCCGATGAACATGTTTTTCACATATACAGAAACCTTCCCTGATACCTATTCCAACAACCACATTTCCGAGACCACCATGCAATAGCAGTATTCCATACACCCAATGATATTCCATGAAGAAGAAACGGGCTATGCTCTCAGTAAAAAACACTAAACATGAGTGTCCAGTTAGAGACATCAGTGTGTCAGCTCGAAGAGCACCTGTGCTCATGAGAATCAGGCACTTGGCTTTTAAAGTTCAGATTCTAAAAAATACGGATCTAGTGGTTCTGGGTCTATTGTGTTAATAGCTGCAAAATGGAAAGGGAGAAGCAGGACAGGAGGGCTTCTCTTTTCTCGATTTATGAGATCATGAAGAAAGCTCAAATATGAACACAGATTTCACAGGTAGGCAATGAGGATCCCAAAAGCCAATCCAGAAAGCTCTTGTATCAGAGCTGCATACTAATACTGGCAAGTTTGTACTGCAAGTAGGGAAATCACAGCAATATCTGGTTAACTCAGCTGCTCAATGTCATTCAAAATAAACTAATAGCTAAGAAAGAGTTAAAATAAGTTTCTCCCACTCTCCTTGTCTCATCTTAACCATATTAATTTTTTCCTCAAAACTCAATTAACTTTTAATCCCACAGAGATATCATTTTACAAGTCCTATCCATTTTAGTCTGTTTTTTTTCTGTTTCTTGTCTGTTTCTTTCCCTAATATTGTAGCAACCTTGAATTTCTAATGAGGCTATTTGGAAATCTGTCAGTAATACTGTTTGGGTAGGCTTGCTGACAGGAGAAACTCTGGAATTACGGTTTCAGTGCTACAAAAAGTATTTACAACTAAAAATTAACATGGAAACACATTCCAGATTTCAGGTTTCACTGCAAACATGAAACAGATTGTGCAAGTTGTAATACTCTCTCCACATTTGAAAACCATTTTGGGCTGAATTTTCACAACTTCCCTCAGGCAAGCTCCTACCACAAATGCAACAAGCGTGTGTTCCACAGTTTAAACCAGAGGTAGCCAAACCTTTAATCTGGAGCTTCAAGGCTGTTTTTCTCAGTCAGGACAGGTGTCACACAACAGCCAGCGCTCCATGACTGCCACAGCAAAGCCAACAGTACGCCACATCCCAAGGTACAAGAAAGGCCACAACAGACATGTTCACAGCAGTGCTCCCAAGCTCTCACTCCACCCTCCTCTAATATTTTGAATCCATTCTAGTCCCACACATAACCTGAATGCTGTGTTACAGCAATACTTACACAAACACCACTGTCCTATGCCCACAGTATTTTCCTATCTCTTCCAGCACAGGCAGGAGAACAGTGTGCCTCGCTGCCTGACCTAATTGAATACCTATTCCCGCTCTTATGCCCCCTTCCCCCACCCATATCATGAGCTCACCATCATCCCTACCGGCTCCACCACCAAAAACTAGGCTCTGTATTCCCTTCTTAGCAGCATTTACCAGTTCAGCAATGATTTGGAAGGAGCCTCTCCCCAGGATAAGATCTTGTATTAATATTGCTCACATGCTGTTTCTACTAAAGCTCAGTTTCCACAGGCTTGGTTGATGGTCACTTTCATAAGTTGAAGAACAGAATTTAAGATGGACTCAGTTTCCCAGAGCAGGGTGAACAGTTCACAACTGCTACAGACACTGATTTTTGCCAGCAAAATCATTTCATTCAAGAGGGTAAATAGGAAAGAGAAAAAAGGTACACTGTGCCCTACTGAATTCCTATTGCCTGATTGTTTAATTT
>JBCJKH010056388.1:0-36901 GCA_039877255.1 Loriculus beryllinus
GTGGGGGTGGGTGGTATTCCACTTTGGAAAGACTCTTTTGCTTGTTGCCCTGTAAACATGGGTTAAGATTAGGTATGTGTAACCCAGGTGCATGGAATTGCTAGTACCTAATGTAAAAGGAAGACAGACATATACAAGAAAAATAGTTAATCACAGTAGGTCATCTCCTGGGATAAAATATGGAAGTAACTAGTGAAATGTATGCATATAACATGTAAGTTTGTCTATTTCACATACCACCTGCATGCTTACACATCAGCTAGGATTTTGTCATGGCTTAACCCCAGCAAGCAACCAAATACCATGCAGCACCTCAGCTGCCACCAGCAGTGGGATGGAAGAATTGGAAAAAGGTAAAACCCATGGGTTAAGATAAGAGCAGCTTAATATTTGAAATAAACTGTAACAACAACAGGAGTGAAAGAGAGGGTGTAAGGGGAGAAGAGAGAAGAATAAACCTCAAGAAATAAGTGATGCACAATACAATTGCTCACTATCCACTGACCATGCCCAGCTCATCCCTAGCAGCAATCTGCTCCTCCGGCCAACTCCCGCCAGTTTCTATACTGGGCATGACATGCTGTGGTATGGAATACCTCTCTGGCTAGTTTGGGTCAGGTGTTCTGTCTCTGCTCTCTCCCAGCTTCTTATGACCCTCCTCACTGGCAGAGAGTGAGATACTGGAAAGTCCTTGATTAGGGTAAGTGCTACTGAGAAGCAACTAAAACACTGGTGTGTTATCAGCATTGTTCTAAAGCCAAAACACAGCACTGCAGCACCTACCAGGGAGAAAATTAACTATATCCCAGCTGAAACAAGGACAGATGCACACTTGCATTCCAACACACCGAGTACTTCAAAGAGCTGGCATTAATAACTAAAAAACGCTGACAAAAGTATTTCCTTCTTTCCCACCCAAACATGGAATTTCTCCCCTAAAAGATACTAGCCTGAGGTAGAGAGCAGTCAAAATTTAGTCTGGGTACAAGACCTGATTCTACCCAGGAAACTAGTCAAAGGAGATGTACACCTCTGAGAAAATATTTTTTGTTTTGGAGGTTTCCTTGTGAGAAATACATAACTTTTCCTTTAATTTGGGATAATCTTAGTCTATAGGAACAGAAAAATCCTAAAGCAAATCCTCAGCTAAGGAAATGCAGCAAAGCAGCACTTTAAATTGTGCCTATGCATTTATTCCCATTATGGATTTGTTTCCATGACATGATTGTTAACAACATGATTGTTCCCACAACATGATTGTTAAATCACACAGTTAAATGTTTGAGAGTTTGTAATTTGCTTACTCCCTTGGCAACAAGCAGTTACGTTACTGGCACTAGAAATTTGTAAAATAATAAATGGTGCCAAATAAATCAAAAGACAACAAAAAAACCAACTACAAATGATAAACCTCTAGCATTTAAATTCCTGTGAAGCCTTTGACATAGCGGGTACTGAAACTATGATGGTGTAACATAATGCAGGAACACCAAAATAACTCATTTGTGATTTTGTCACATACATGAACTGTAGCCAGCACCAATTAATATTGATAAAAATCCTATTAGGGAGTACACATGTTGGAGCCCTAGAAAAAGAACATGCATGGCTTACAGCAACATAAAGAGACGTTTTTGGGGGAATCCTCATAGAGGATGAAATTCTGGCCTAAATGAAGTCAAAGGCCAAAATGCCATTAAATTCATTGGGACTACCTCTCCTTATAATGTTTATGTATTTGGATTTGTTATGTGAAGAGACCAGAAGGTGAGCATACCTGAACTTGCGATGAAAAGAATTACACCAATCAAGATTGGTTTCACTATCAATTGGGAACAACTGAAAGGGTGGAAGAATGAAATTTTGCTTCTGTCAAATTAGCTGGCATTTCTATTGAAAAAGAAACCCAAGCAAACTCAAATAAACAAACAAAAACCAAACCACAGAAACTTTAAAAAACAAGCTCCTGATTTGAAAAGTTTCCACCCCCTATTATCAGCAGAATATATATATAAAATCCTTTTCTGAACATATTTTGGTGAAGATTTCAAGCTTGTTATGGGGAGTTGAAGAAAATAGTCTTGGTTAATATAAAAAGTACAAATCTCATCAGGCAATGGTGGCCATGGCAGCAAGCATTCTGCATGTTCTACAGCTGGTCTGTGAGACTGGCTGGAAGTCAGATTTGGGAGAGGAGGGAGGATTTTATACCCATTTAACTGTAATCTCACTAAGATATAGCATTTTTAATAAGATTTCCTCCTGTGTCCCTAGACTGCAATCTTGTTTCCTGCATTTCAGACCAGATTTAATTTCCATGATTAACCCTGAAACCAGGTTTTGTAATGGAAACAGCCGTAGTAAATCAGTGCAGCAAATCCTGTGCTGCACACTTTTCTTGGGCGCTGAGTGCTGGTGGGAAGGCATAAGAAGAGCCCGTGCTGGTTTAAGCCAGAAAAGCTACTCTTTTGGCTGGAGGGCAAAGCACTCCCTTGGGAAGTTGGGCACCCGGTTCTTCTCCCATCAACCTTTTGTTCCTAGATGTAATTTACAGCCTGCGTCCTGCAGAGAGTTAGGAAGATGAACAATGGCTCTTAGTTGTTTACTTCTGAAAAAAGCAGCAACCCAGATTGGCACCTACCATGTGGATTCATCAGCCTGTTTTACTGGTTTGTCCCAGATCCCTAAACAACTCACTAATCCAATACAGGCAAGAATCTTAACAGCCAGAATCGCTCAAGTAGACCACAAGAAACCCTTAGCAGTTTCTCCTGCAGCAGAATATGTGGCCCCATTAACTTTCTTATTCCTAGCACCTTCCCAAAGTACTCAGTCCCCAGCTGACTCCTGGGGCTTCCACCAGAGCACAGGCAGGAAGGAGATCAGTACCAGTCCCCATTGACAACTTTTACACCGCTGTACCCAGTCAGTTATTACATGGCTGTCAGAGATGGGGCACACGGCAGCTGCCACCAGATGTCCAAGCGTGCAGCACAGACATATTGAACACATTAGTGACTAATTGCACCACAAGCAGCTGCGTGGAGAGGGCTGAGGGGTGGGGGGAGTACAAGGGGAGCTGAGGAGAGAAGGTGAGACATTTGCTCTGTAGATGTTTTCAGCCCATCCCTGCCCCTGGTTGGTCCTCCCAGCACAGCCCACACAACAAGAACTTGGGAACTGATCTACCAGGGCATAATGAATGCTTCATCTTCACGTGAACCATTCTGTATTCACACTTACTTTCATTTGCAGTTAACCAATAGGTGAATCAAGCTTGCAGCAGGCTATCTCCAGGATGTGCTCTCTTGTCTCCCTCATTCTTCTCCCCACTGTCTTTCCATTCAACTACAGAACCATTTCCATTCTTGTCTTTTTGGTTTTGCTTCTTGACTTCCACCTCAACTTCTCTCATCTCTACTCATTTCTTCTTTTTCCTAGTCCCCCTCCTTTCTCATCCACTTTCCTGTTTATGCAGCATGTTGGAATAATTAAATCAAACATTTAAAGTTCCAGAAGAGCAGGCAGCTTTATAAAATGCAAACATTCATATTCAGGAAACACTTGATATTTGCATAAGCAAACTGTTAACTGTACCTATAGATAAATCCTTAGGGGCTCTTATGCCTGTTATGGACCTGACCAGAGCTGTTCAGAGTCAAGGAATGTTTTCTATTAATTTTGAGGAATTTTGAGTCAATCCAGCTGTGAGCACTATTTGGTTTAGTCCCAGTGTCTGTGTTATGATAACACTGCCTACTGCATTACACTTTTACCCATGTGTATATACATATAGATATATATGTATATAATCTGAGAGAACAGAGGGATCGTATCAGACTTATAGCCACTGATAAAGTATTTTCCTGTCTAAAGAAAGTGAAAACCGAATCTTAGTTGAATTCATTCATGGAACAATTTCTGTTCACACCAGGTCTGTTTGTGCCAGTCTTGCCATAGCCATATATAGAACATAACTACATTTAGGCTGTGCCCTAAACATAGCTGTGTGGGAATGAATTGTTAAGCCTGCTTTTTCCAGTTAAAAGAGCACTAAAACCAGACCTGGTCTGTATACAAACAGACACTTACTGAATTTCAGCAGTCTCCCTGTTAGTCAGTTTATGAACCCTGTGAAAGGTGGAAGGGAGGGAAAAATATCCTATTTTTAGACCATAATAGGCATGTTTGTTTTCAGAGACAAAGATAATAGCTGGGTCCAGTCTGGAGGGAAGGTGCAGGTGTGTGCACATCATGCAACAAAGAGGGTGAGGAGGCTGAAAGGCTAGGTTTTGGACTGCTAAACTTACTGGGTAAATTACACACCAAGCAGTTCACCCCTCTTACACGGCTTTGGGTAATACATTGCTACAGCTGTAGCATCTTAAAATGGGCAGTCCTTTTTCCTTATTGTGTGTGCAGACATTAGCAGCCAATATCACTTCCCTTTAGCCATACCTCCCCAAATATTTTTAAACCCTGTTACTTCTGCAGGTTAAACATAGTCAGGAATTATAAAATCAAGGAACAGTTTGGGTTTGACGGGATCTTAAACTCATCCAGTTCCAACCCCCCGCCACAGGCAGGGACACCTTCCACTAAATCAGGTTGCTCCAAGCCCCGTCCAGCATGGCCTTGAACACTGCCAGGGATGGGGCAGCCACAGCTTCTCTGGGCAACCTGTGCCAGGGCCTCACCACCCTCATAATAAACCATAATAAGATTAACTATGACTTAGGGAAATTGCTTTTTTTATATAAGTAAGCAAAAGAAGGTAAATCTGAGTGACTGCGCAGGAGGCTTGAACAGAGGCAAAGAAATAGATTTCATAAAATTAGTGAGACAGAGGGTCTGATTTTGCACATTTCCATGTTCTTAAATTTCTGGTAGAGAAATAGATAAGAGGAGAGGAATGCTATTGGAACACAATGAGTTTGTCTTAGAACTGGAAACTGTCACACTAGACAACACATCCATTGCCTATTCAATAACTTGGAAGTAACAATGTAAAACTGAAACAGTAACGATGAAAGCTAATATTTTAGAAATGAAAGATAAACACTCATTTGGGATATTATTACATAGTTGGTAACAGTTCAACTGTGTATTGAAGTTTCTTTAATTACATAGAATAACACAGCTGTGTTTGGGAATGTGTGTTCCTTACTGACCAAAGGCTGATATTACTTTTCATTTATTGCTTTGTCTTTTGTTTAGAAATATTGACAGACAATAACTTATCGAAGTTCAGGGCAAAAACATTATCTTAGTTCTGACTTTGAAAACGTGCTTGCATTCAGTTGCAGTCCTTTCAGGTTGCCTCCTGAGGGATGTTTGAGGTGACAGGATTTACCAGCACGAGATATTATGTGGACAGAAATTCTACACAAAAAAGAAATTCAGCATTTCATGCAATTGTAAATTACTAAATTTGCAGCATGCTGGTGATTTGTGTGCTGTGAATGACACAGTACTCTATGATCATCATTGCTAATCAACCCCATATCATTATTTTTTTGGTGCTGGCATACTAGTTTTTCAGTCATTTGTGATTCATTGGTAAAGAAAATATTTGTTCAGGAACTTACCAGATTCTTCTGAATAATGCATGCCTACAATATTTCAATTTGTTCACAAACTTAGTTTGCAGAAATGTGCAACTTGCAGTAAATAAAGTATTAGGTGTTATTTTTTCACTTCTAAGACATTACCTGTATACAATAAACATTTTATTGAAACGTTGGAAGGATTAAGCAGGTCATGTCTGAACAGCACTTTGAACAAGTCGGATCTGGAAAGCTATTAAGACTCCTTGAAGATGTTAATGTTTCAGCCAACTTGCACTGAATTTACAAGAAATGTTCTATGTCTGAGTCATCTGAGATTTCAAAGATATGATACAAGATCAAACTCAGTGTTATAAATGGATATAAGAATTAGCAAGAGAGTCTGCAGTTATCTGCTGTCCATTGTGCCTGGAAGTCCTGTCAGTAAAAAGCCCTTCTTCCTATCTTTTGCAAGATACATTAAGATAAAGATGTTTATACACAAAGATTTAGCTGGGATTCGTACTCCACCCAGTTTGCTTTCTATAACCAAACCTTTTTTAATTGTTACAAGAAGGTAATGAAAGATTTCCTTAGGGGAATGGGTAGGAGAGACAGAGATAAAAGAAGGAAGAAAAAACTGTCCTATTAGTCTGATAGACTCTGCACACCACTATCTAGCAAGCCAATACCATAAAAAGAGTATCATACTAAACAGGTTTTTGAGTGTCTTGGGACAAAATGGAATGTGTTGAGTGCACTTCTGTAAACCTTATTTCTCTCATACAGGAGAAAAGTCAGTGTTTGGTATTAGCTAGCCCAGGAAGGGTAGATCTACATCAGCATCAACTCTTATAAATGCATTACTCCCCAAGTGATATATTATACAAGGCATATCTTAAGGGGCATAGATGTGAGATAGACAGGCTATGAATGTTCAACAGTGTAGTTCAAATAAAGATATAAGGATACTAAAGCTTATCTCAACTATTTAAAGATTCCTTTTTAACTTCTCCCTCCCATATTTAAATTCAGTTATTCAATCCCAGCCTAGCTAGTTTTTCCTCTCTTCTTAATCACAAATTTCTCCACAGACAGATATCTGAAACCCAGTTCACATGGCCCAGTCCTTGATGAACTTCACAGTTCCAGAATACTTTGCACTTTTTCTAGCTTAGCCCATTAGAGAATTAAAGCACTCGTAGAAAACTAAGAAATATAAAGGTAAAAATACACCGTATGCTGCTAGACACATGTAGCCAGAAACTCTAACTGAACCTCTGAGTTGGTTCAGACTGCATCCCTCAAGTGATTACTCATTTTTGTCCAAAAAGTAGGTTCATTTTGTATAGAACACAGCAGATATTTTGCGCAGTGTTGTTAATTATGATAATTTCAGGGAACAGAAATATAATTCAGCAAATAGAAATTTTTTTCTCTAACTGCAAATACAATTTACAGCCTTGATTATTGATATTACGATTATTTAAATTAGAATGCAGCCAAGGCTAACACTAAACACACATGTATAAGAGAGTAACACCAGAGTATTTGATTGCACTGGCTCTTTGCTTGAGATGCGGAAGACAGATTTCAGTCCTTTACCTGATATAACCATTTCAAACAGAGCTGCTCTCCCAAGAGTGTGCACTACCAGACAGTTTGGTCCTCTTGACATGGGTGTATCTCAAGCATCCCTGTTGAAGTGTCTTCATTTTGCTTAGTCAGCTATTGAAATACTAGGCCTAAAACAGAAACTGAACCTATACCTCAAGAGCTTTGCTTAACACTCCTTTGGGTGAATCGAGGTTCTTTTATTTCCTCAGGGAGGAGGCAGTTTAGCATGTATTTGCACACCTGCATAGCTAAAAAGAAATCTAGCCTGCTGTCAGCTGAGCTTGCTTCAGAGCTGAAAACACTGCAGCCACAGTTGGGTGGCATTGCATTCATTGAGCTAATTAGCATTGCAGATAAACCTAACTAGCTAGGACCATCTGCATTCTGGTAGTGATCTCGGGCTGTCAGGAACTCATGCCCTAGTACTTTACCTTTAAATATTTGAGGGGGCCTACAAGAAGTCTGGAGAGGGGCTTTTGACAAGGGTCTGTAGTGACAGGACAAGGGGGAATGGCTTTAACCTGACAGAGGGGAGATTGAGATCTCAGGCAGAAGTTCTTCCCTGTGAGGGTGGTGAGGCCCTGGCACAGGTTTCCCAGGGAAGCTGTGGCTGCCCCATCCTTGGCAGTGTTCGAGGCCAGGCTGGATGGGGCTTGGAACAATTTGGTCTAGTGGAAGGTGTCCCTGCCTGTGGCGGGGGGTTGGAACTGGATGAGCTTTAAGGTATCCTCCAATGCAAACTGTCCTGTGATTCTATGCCTGTACATAGCTTGGCATTACATCATGTGGAAATAACCAGCTGGATACATCTCTTCATCCTCTCCTACCTTCTGTATGCTGACATCATGTCCCTAGTCCCTTGAGGTATGCTTACCTATAAAACATAGCACATGCAATTTAGTTATAAGTCACCAGTAACGCTGTTTGTGGCCTTTCAGCTAAGAAAGCGGATATCTTCCCACTGAAGGCTGGGGCAGCCTATCCTTTCCTCACCTCCCTTCTTTCTTTCGCAAGGCTCTGCAGAATTTCAGATTTTGCTGGTATGAATTTAGGCTGAAGCAATAGCCTATTCAGTAACAGATTTCAGCCTTGCCAAGTAAGAAGTTCTTTGCCAAGCAGGAAGTCTGGCCAAGTAAGGCTAGGAAAAATTCCTCCTGAGACTGAACTGGAGTAAGCAATAAAATTCAGACAGGAAAAACAGTAAGCTCAATGTTAGGAAGGTTTTGCTATGATAGCAGCTACATAGTGGAATAGCTTCTGAGAACGTGCTCATCATTGCTGAATCATGGATAAGATGACTAGACTTTTTTAACTAGGAGTCTGCGATTCTCTTAAGAGGATCCCACGTTTCAAGTACTGTGCTTGAAATGTCTGAACACTCACTGAAACAAGCATTAGGAAGGAATCACATCATGGTGGGATTTTCCATTCCTCGGAGGCTTTACTGCAGACCAGGGATGCTTTCAGTCACACAGCTTTCAAGCTGAAACTCAGCTTGCAACTTCCTCTGTTTCTTTGAACACAGGTTAATTATTTTAATGGAAAGAACTTTTGTGATTTACCTGTCTCATCTCTATTCATGTTACTGGCCATCTCACAGATGTCCTGGATTTTACATTCCTCAAGAGTCCATTTTACCATCCCTGACACATTAAAGATTATCAGTAGATAGACAATTACTAGGTGAGAAATGGGGATCAGTCCAAGCATAAATTTATGACATTCATTCTTAATAGTCTTTTACTTTGTGTCCAAAAGAAGCACCAATTTATACTTTCTTCCACTCAGTTCTTTTGTCATGGAAAGATGGCATCACATTCGGGATTGTGCAATGCAATTAGAGCCTCACAGGATCAAGATCTTAAAATAATTTCTACTGCCTCACAGGTTCAGTAATTGCTTTAACTGAACAAAAGAAAACAAATCGTTTGATACCTAAAGTGTCCCCCTAAAGAGACATACAGTGTTCTTCTAGGTCAAGTACACTCTCTTTTACACTTTCTTTTCACAAGTACATTTTCTTTTCTGGTTGGCATTATTTTAATGTGGTAAATTAATCATTTTTATACTGCAGCTCAGAAACATGAAATATATAATGCCCTCTTTCCTATAAATATGGTAGTAGAGTAAGGAACAAGTTTAAGATCTGTCAGGAGATATGATCTTTGTCTCTGAAAATGTCAACTCTTGAGAGATAGAGATCTCAAGAAAAATGTACTTATATACTGTCCTTCAGAAGACTCTTCACAATGCTGATTCATGTGCAAGGTTTCAGTCATGCAACACTGGCCATACAAGCAACAACTAAAAAATTTTTATAATTCTGAGAGACACAAGAAAGTTATAGAACACAGGGGGAAAAGAGGGGAGTTCTAGGAGAGGTTCACAAGATGATGGCTCCTTTTCCTGTCTGGAGAAGAGTTGAGATGGACACACAGGGCAATCCAGCAACACTGACCTCAGCCATCCCTACCTACAAGCAGCAACTCAAATTCAACAGATGCTTTGGTCTAAGCTGAGTCTTCCCCATTGATAAATATTCCCAGAATGAAGCTCTGCAAGGATCATGAGCCATGATTTGATGCATAGGTTTTGACCCCTTGTCCTGAATGTAGAAAGTCTAAGATGGAGTTATCTTTTTAGACATAGAAAAATAATTTCTTGATCTGAGTAGAAATTCCTTTTCTATATAAGTGTAAAAAAACCTTTTCCCAACACAAGCACAATTGACAGTTTGAGGTCTAAGTACTATCTACCAGCCAGTCTGCAAGCTTGTGTGAAAGCAGTGCGCAATCAGATGTTAAGCCCATCTGCAGAAGAATTAACGTACAATCCAAATGGCACTCAGGTATATCTCTCAGTGACCTCAAACTTAACAGTACAAGAACAGGAAAATAATGAAAAAAGCCTTAGAAATCTGGTTTGTTCCATGCTTGAAGAAATAAAATACGAGAAGTTTTATTTCCCCGCTTTGGTTATAAAGTTTAGCTTTGGTTAGGAATCAAAACCTATCTCTAAGCCTGAACACTTACAGGTGTAGGACTATTTCCAGGAAACCAATATGCCTCACTAGGCCAAATACTATGTTGACTTCTCTCCCCATGCATACCCTAAAACCCAATAGATTTTAGAGGGGAAAGGAAACACCAAAGTCTCAAGAATTTTTATAAACCCCAGCTTGCCTTCTCTATTGAATCAAAAACACACCAGAACTTGTATCTTTGGTGATTGCTATGAGGTGAAAAGAAGTAAATAGCACAGAAAATTGAGCCTGGAGAGAATTCAGAAACCTATTTTAAGCTGTAATCTCAAACCAGATATAAGCTTGAGAAAGGATGCATGAGCCATGATACAGAGAACTCATTTCCATCCAGCAATTAAGACCATGTTGTCTCAATCAGTAATCATTTTCATGTAATCACCACCCACTCACACACAGTCTGAATAAACAGAAATTCACTTCTTAAATTCCTTTTTTAATTCAGCATCAAACACATTTGTTTAATTAATTTCAAGAGCTTTTGAAATGGAATCAGAAGCCATCTGTGGGGGTTTATAAATAAACGCCACTTTCCAAATGAACAAACACATATTTCTCAACATCCACCTTAGTCCAATCATTTCTCTCCTCTGCATGTGGCTACATGAGGAGCGAAGACATAAATAACCATGTCAAGAATTTGGCAATGAACTCTCTATAATAGTCAAGAAATTGCACATCAGATGAAAAGCTGCAGAACTTAATTAAAAGGAAACGCAGTTACAGAGGTTGTTCCAGTGGGCTTTTTGTGTGTGTGTGTGTGTGTTTGGTGGTTTTGGTTTTGTTTGGGGTTTGGGTTTTTTTTGGTTGGTTTTTTTTTTAGTTACAATTTATTTTAAACTTGCAGAAATCCTAAACATCCTCTTAAGGAAAATAAATGTCTCAGCTATGCAAGTAGATTATAGAAAATACCAAACCGGCATTCAAGGATTGCTTGGTTTAAATATTCCCCTATATTCTGCACAGTTGCCCTGCTGTTTGGATTTTTGGATTCCCATGCAACTAACAGTGGTGTTGGCTTAAGTATGGTTTTAAAAAGAAGGAAACAAATACAATTGTGATATCAGACTTCTTTGTATTTCTTTTTATTTTGACATAAAAATGAAGGCTGAAACCTCCACAGTAGCGTATAGTCAACTGAAGACACTTGTCTGTGCGAATATGTATATGTATGTACTTATAATATTCTATGTGAAAGAAACTTTATGAATCACCCATCACAGACTTAAGGAACAAAACTCTACATGAAAAGGGAATTCCTGAAGGACTTCAGTAAAATTCAAGCCTGGCATTAACTCAAATCAAGGAACCACTTCTCAGTATCTCTCCACGATAATTTGGTTCTGATTTTTTTGTGATTTCCTTGAGATTCTTAATTCTGATCAGGTTTAAATAAGGTAGGAACTAAAACTGATCAGCTTTTTAAAGAGAAAGGAAATTCCAGTGCAAGGTCACTATTTCTACTGCTGAGAGTATTTTGAAAGAGAACTACCCAGTTTGCTCTCTTGTCCTGAATATCCCAGTTTGGTGTGGGAGAGTAAGAATTTATTCTTTTAGGTACTGCTTTACATAGGCAGCTATCTGTATACTTTTGATGTTAGTTACCTACATGCAAGCAGTTCAGAGCTGTGATGCTCTGTGAATGGAAATATTTCCTTAGAAAACTGAGAACAGATGAATGTGAGATTTTAGAAACAGCCCTATTCCTCTCAACATTTCCTGCCAGAGCTATAGGAAATGCCCTTTATAGATCCCATTTAGAGATACTTGACTTGGCTTGTCCACTCTATAGGGAATTCTGGGTGAGGTTCTGGCTTCTATTTGGGCAGCCACAGGGCTGACACACCTAATTATTAGGTATTCAAGTGCTTCACCGGATTTAATCTAAAAAAGTACATTCCTTGGAAATTATGTCAGTGATTCTGACTGGTTTCAATGGGACTTCTGCTGAATGAGAGCTCATGTCGCTAACCGATCCCTGATTACCACAGAGACATTATCATATGTCAAGTTTCTTCTGTTTCTTTTATTTGTAACTGGGCAAAATTAATTTGAACTGCTGTCATTGTATTTGTTGATTACTGTACACTGCTTTAAATACCCCAAATTACCTACTTAGGATGTGAGGCAATGGCAAAACAAGTTTTCTGTGTTTTTTTCCTGAACTTTGTAATCTAAATTCTGCCCAGGCAAATCACACCTTTATCTAATAAGATATGGAAGACTGATATGTAAGATAGGAAATTATGAATTAAGAGAAGATTTCTTTGATGTTTTGCAGGATAAGCTTCATTTTTTTTCCAAACAACTCTAAGAAAAACATGAATGTTTGTTGCAAGGAAGAACAAGCAAAAAGGCATTGATCCTACATGTTTAAGGCATGAAAAAATGAAATTACAATATGTATTGCAATTGATTTATATAATTCTGAATTATCCTTAGGGGACCAGGAGTATGATTTGAAATGCAGATTTACTTGACCAAATCAGATAAATATTCTTTGATTCCTCACATCTTGTAAATGGAATGAAAAGCTCATGCTTTCCACTTAGTTCAGATATGTATAGCTCAAAAGTGTAGACAAGTATTTCTAACTGTGTTGTGATTTAATCTCAGCCAGCAACTAAGCACCACACAGCTACTTGCTTTTTCTCCCCACCTCACTCCAGAGGAAATGGGGAGGAAAACTAAGAAAATGTAAAAACCCATGGGTTGAGATAAGAACATTTTTAATAATTGAAACAAAAGTAAATTTTTTTATTATTATTATTATTATTATTATTATTATTATTATTATTATTATTATTATAAATAGAGGAAGGAACGAACAAGTGATGCACAGTACAATTGCTCCCCACCTGCTGACCATTACCCAGACCCAAGCAGGGATCAGTCCCTTCTGGGTGACTCCCCCCTGTTTATATACTGGGCATGATGTGCTCTGGTATGGAATACCCCTTTGACTAGTTTGGGTGTCCTGTTTCTGGTCCCTCCCAGCTTCTCATGCCCCTTCTCACTGGCAGAGCATGAGAGACTGAAAAGTCCTTGATCAGAGTGTTACTGAGCAACAACTAAAACATTGGTGTGTTATCAGCATTGTTCTCAGACTGAAGCCAAAACACAGGACTGCACCAGTTAATAGCAAGAAAACTAACTATATCCCAGCTGAAACCAGAACAAAAAACAAAGTCTTTATTTCTGCCAACGCCTCAGAATACAGTAAAATAAGTTTTCCTCTATAACACCACATTATTGCATTTCCCTGCAGTCAGAAAGAAAGTGTTTAGCACTGTGGGAGGCATGGAGTACACCCTGTTTTGCTTAGGAAATATCAGATAGACTGTAAGAACAAAGACATAGGGAGCTGAGCTTGGAAGGAGCAAAATAAACTGGCAATTAAATGAAACAGGAAAAGAAACTGTAAATAAGGAATGTAAACTTAAAATGTGATTCCAGGTGAACATTTCAAAAGATAGGTTTACCTGCCCACTTACCAGGAAGTAAGAGAGATGAATTTGTGAAGGGGATTCAGGTATCTCAAGATTTTCTATCTGTCTCACTAGAATCTGTAATGCCACAGCAACAATATTAACACGTGTTTGTTGGGTTGTTTTTTTCCTTTTGTGTAAGAGCTAAACCCTGCATCTTTGTGCAGTGTCTCCTCTTAAAAACTCACTGAAGAAACTTCTGACATCTATTTTAATACTTGAACTCTCTACAGTCATCAAAAGGTCCTGTTTTTACCTGCTGTGAGTAATCTCACCTCTTCAATGACAATTATTTCCCAACACTCTTACCTAATTTTAAGAAATAGGTATTCCATATTTTTTCAGTTTTTAATTAAGTTTTACAAAACTCTTGTTAAACCAATTTTTATCTGGTAGGATATTAAGTAAAAAACGGAGTCCCTATAAGTTCTTTTTGAAAGATTCTTTAAAGCATTAGATAGAAGGTGTGTTTGACATTGAGCTACCCATATTCTCTGCTGTATTCACACAGTAAGAAGCATGTGGTAATTCTCAGAAAATCTGTAATGGCTGACAGCACATGGTTGAAGATACTGGATACAGAGACATGTTCTATCACATTTCCTCTTAAATGCAAGTTCCCCTGTCACTGTACAGTCATCAGTGGCTCATGTTACTGGCTCATCAAGTGCCTATTTCAAACTCCAGGCTGCTTCAACTGTTCCTAGCTGCTGCTCAGAAACTGCCAATGACTGCTCATTTTGTTCAAATAAGAGTGCCCAAACAAAAAGAAATTCCCAAAGAGAAAGAAAAATGTATATCTGCTACCAAATCTCTGAAACACAACTCTAGTATCTTTCATAACAACACCTAGTACAAGATGTGTTCGCCTGTACATCCACTCATTAAACAAAGGAACATTTTCTTTTTATTCTGTTCTACTCATTTGAGTAATGAGAATTATGCCAAAAGAGAACAAAAAAGAGGTTGAATGAACATGTCAGTTCAGGGAAAATTTCTGCCTAGTCTGTTGCTCTTTTATTTTTTTGGTTAAATAAAAATTAAAATGAAGAATGCTCTTAAATGCTGCCACTTCTCTTTAAAGATATACATAAGAGTATGTCTTTATGACTCCTGACTCCTGTATTTACTGTATTTATTTATGTACTGCATAGCATGGAATTGGATCCCTACTTTACCACCATGTTCAGAATAATTTTTTAGAAAGACATTTTTTTCCCCCACATCACTTCAGAGCATACATATTCACTGTATTTGTGTATAATACACCGGCAGAGAGAGTTACCGATGCTGGTGACATTTTTTTCCCCACATGCTTAGCAGATTGCAAGATGTGTGTTCCCAAAGCAGCATCGACTGCAGTTTTTCCACCTTCAATGAGATCACAACTAGAGTTAAAAAATTTTCTCCTTCACTGCATATGATGTTCTTCTTTTTATTGTCTTTTTTCCCCCAATCCTTCTGGCCTAAATTACAAAACCTGATCATAAACTATCTATCTCCCTCAGCATTTCAAGCTAAGTGGTTATCATCTGCCCAGCTGTCAGATTAGAACTCGGTATTTTAAAGAACTTTGCAATTCTGACTGAGAAATGTAATTGATTGCATGTTTGTAAGAATATGTTTACATTCACGTTCTCATTTTAGCATATTCAGATCTTAATGAAGAAATTATTAGATAAGCAAGAAAGTGAAGTTGTGCTAATCACAGCAGAAATGTTTATGTTGAGCCTAATAATTTCTCCTTCAAAGGGTCAGAATGAATATCCATCTGTGTAATTCAAATGAAACAACTCTTTAAAAATGTATTTTCTCATTTGATGAAATTAAGTTAAAATACTCATTCATCCTTTCTCTCTTACTATGTTAGCCAGAGAAAGTAATTTATGTTCTACTGCAATTAGATATAACTAGGTAACTCAGTTCTCTATACTGATATATGTGGTCCCAGCGGCTTGAGAAGGAAGTGTGAATAGTGGTCAGAATTTTAGAGCCTGTGAAAAATGAGGCTTGTTTTCCTATGCAATCACTCCTAAAGGGAATGACAACAACAATACAACAAAGCACTGGGTAACACAGAATACTGAAAATATATTTTTTGCCAGAACCAGCAGACTAATTTGTATATTTGACTCACATCGCCTTGAACGTACGGATTTGCTAAATTCAGAAATGAGCTTAAATAGATACAGTACACTGCTAGGAGGAGTCGAAGATGCATTGGAGTGCTCGTAGGAATTTTGCACAGTTTGTGCATAATTACCTCCATGGCAATAAAGAAAAATACTTCTATAGGGACAGAGAAGATCAGGGAGTTATAAGCAGACCATACTGTCTACATAAATACTAATGCAAGGCCACTTTGACAATCTTCATTCACTTTTTTTGCCAGCCTACAGTAAGTAAAGCCCTAAATTATTTTAGTGACCAAGAATGCAGCCATTATTTAGAAATTCTCAGGAACAAAACTGGTCCTTCCACAGTCAGAAGTCTTTGGAGTTAGCTGGTATTTTTTCTAAATAATAAGTCAGTAATGAGTCACACCTTCAGTATGTTGTGCGCTACTGCCCTTGATAACCTTTCTTATTTTCATTTCATGACAGACAACAAACAACTTCACAAAAATTTGCATAAGTCCAGAATAAGCAGGTTTCACAGGGAAATCTGGCGCTTGCATCAATTCCATCACACTTTTCTGATCTCAGAAGTAAGTTGTTGCCATCCAGAACAAGTCTTTTTTAATGTACATCCATCTGGGCTTTTGAATTCTAGAATCAAAGCTTTTGATTTTAGTAAAAAGATGCTGAGTCATCCAGAAGGGGAGGAGCAGCAGAATTACTGCCTCAAAGTGGCTCTTATAACTTATATAATAATTTATATTATATATAACTCTATATTTCCGCTTTTTGATTACATTTATTTAGCACTCTTGTATTTGGCTAAATAATACTTGTGCATGATACTGATGCATTCATTTTCCCAGGAAATTATTGAAGTTACGAGTTTAATCAACTGCAATAATTGCACCCTCCTTGCTTTCAGTAAAGTAATTTCAAAGAACATATTAACAACAATAAAACAAGAGATAATTCGTAAAGTTTTATTTGGTCATTCTAGTAGCAGATCTCAAAGGACTATTAGGATCTATCTACTTGAACTTAAAAATAGCATGGGTGAAAGTGATTTCTACTTACGTAGTTGACTTCAGGGTTTCTGTATTTCTTCTTTAGATTAATTTATGCCAGTTTATTTATTTTCTTATCACTTGCTACAAACTGAATGCATAATATATTGCTCCTTGGTTTTGATATATAGATGTTGATTTTCTGAACCTCATTAATTGTATCTGTCAGTCTGGGAAAACATATTACCTTATAAAATTTGTCAGCTTTAATTGACACTGAATTAAGTATTGGGGCAAGGGAATAATTTTTTCATAAAAGCAAGGACATTACCAGGAGCTGCTCTAATTATTTTTTCACATGACAAGAAGAAAACTTTTTTGTAGAAGCACTTAAAAAGCCTCTTCTAACGTTTACAAAGAAAATATTGTAGAACCAACTGAAAATTAAATTGGCTTAAACATAGTAAATGCAGAAATGAATCCAGGGTATTTTCATTGTTCACTAAGTCAAATGCAAAAAGCAAATAACCAGAAGCAACCATGAAAAGAAAAGTTGTTTGTTTTGTTTTGTTTTGTTTTCTCCCAGAACACCTTCTGATGTCCGATATTTAGTTGTTATCTGCTGTGGTTGCAAATTCTTCATTTTACATACAAAATGGACAGGCTCTGTTAGGGATGTGATGCGTGTTTAACGCACACACAAGTGTGATATTCGTTATGAACTTAACTGGAATTCACACTGATGATATCACCAACAGCAGTGAGGATGGAAGCAAGCCAGGCATGGTGGCCTCTCAGATGAGCCTGAGGAGAAAAGCCGTTGAAAATAAACACTGAATAAGAGATTATTGTATATTACTGAGCCTTACTGCAGGATCAGTCAGTTTGATTGATGAACAAAAGATCAGTCCATTGGTTCTGGGAGCACAGCATGGAAAAAGCACACATCAACACTATTAGTTACTTTCAGCAAGCTACATGAGGAAATAAACTCATAACTGAAGCCTCTGATTAACCAGCTTGAGTGAATAATAAAGTGAGAAATTGAAAGCAGTGAAGAGTTTGCTGAAGACCACTTGACTTGAAGAAGAAAACAAAGAAAGCAAATAAAGAAATAAAGATGCATTGTGAGAGGTCCACCTACATGAGCCTTATTAGGATGTATGGTACATGATCCCCAGGGTTCAATAGTTCTACACCTATTGAAATGGCTATGGCAGTAATACCAGCAGGCTGGGTAAAGGTTCAGGTGTGTTTGTTTAGCCATTTCTTTCAATCTACTCTGTCATGAGTGAGTTGCCATCATTCCCCAAACTCAATCACAGAATCACAGAATGGCTGAGGCTGGAAGGGACCTCGGGAGCGATCTGGTCCAAACTCCCTGTCCAAGTGGGACCATCTAAAGCCAGTTGTGCAGGATTATGTCCAGAAAGCTTTTAAATATCCCAGGAGACTCCACAACTGCTGTGGGCAACCTGTGCCAGCACTTGGTCACCTACATAGTGATGCACTGTTTTCTCACACTGAGCAGACGGGAAGGATCACCTCCCTTGACTTGCTGGCAATACTTTGCAGCCTAGGATACCACTAGCCCTTTGTGGAGCAAAGGCACATTACTGGCTCATGTTCAACTTGGTGTCCACCAGGCCCCTCCAGGTCCTTTTCTGCCAAGGTGCTTTCCGGTTAGGTGGCACCCAGCATATATATTACAACTAACTTTGGAACATCTGCACAGCCTTTTTAGCTGTTAATTTTATAATAGCATAATCATGGGCTTTTCCATTGCACCACATACTTAATTGCACAATGTTGGAAGAAAACTAATAACTTAGCAGCAATGAAAAGGTGTAGACTCCTTGCACTGGAGGTTCAGAATGCCTAACTCAGTGTTTGATGTACTCTGCTAGATCATATTTCACTACTGTAGTTACAAAGTGCAGCAGCTGGTGAGCGTAAGCTTGACAATACCTTCCAGTAAACAAAATAAATTTTAAATGGAGATTTCAAGCAGCTTTCCAGGAGTCTTGAATTAAGCCCTGAATATGTCTCTAAAATAATGTTTTTCCTATTTTGAAGTTAGGATAGAGGGAGAAGTTAGGATAGAGGGATCCTCTCATTGACCTAGTAGTCCACTCAGCATTTTCAGTCTTTCTTTTCTGTTGTGATTAACAGAGAAAATACTACAAAATGCAAAGATTGGCTTTATCCCATCTAGATTGTCAAACAGTGCATCAAGCATCTACAAGAACTTATACCAGAGGGCCTTTAAAAGCTACCAAGATTTTGGCCTTGCTTCAATGCAGGTGATCAGGAAAAAATTTTAATGGTTCAACTCTAATAATGAAAAGTTCAGGACTCAATTTTAACAAAGTGCTGATTTTGCCTTGCAAGCAAAGCTAATCCTTAACTGAGCGAGACATTGAGCAAATTGAAACATCTGAATCAGTCTGGATCAATGTATTGGTTGAAATAGGATTGGAAAAATGAGAATATTTACATTTGGAGGGAAGAAGCAGAACACAAATGTGATAGCATAAATTTCTTGTTTGGAAGATCCTATTATCAAAGCAACAGGAGCAAAAAAAATCAAAAGAAAACTGAAAAAAGAATAGTTCATATATAGATGTGTCTAAGACATAAATAATACCATGTGTGTATCACAGTCTCATTTCCAGTTAGTTATCAGTCATAAAAAAGAAATGCACATGCCATTTGCTCTTTGTGGGATTCAGTTTCCTGCCTAATGAACTGTTCTCAGTTGTGAAATATTACAGGCAGCTGTACTAAAATACAAGATGCAGGCCAACCGTGTGAACTATGCTGCTGTGCATAACTGATCTGTCTGACCCCTTTTTTACTGCACCGTGTTTTACATAAACATTATTGGAAATGACTTTATATTCTCCTACACATTACAGAGGAAAATATTAAATAACAAGCCAAGAAAAGAGGCTACTGTAGAAACTTTTCCATGTTCCAAACGGTTCCCTTATTACTGTACTTTTTTCTAATCTCTCAATTAGTCAGATTTTGTTTCATTTTCTGATGTAACACTGACTGAATATGCACAATTTCAGTTAGAATATGCATGCATACAATAAACATGCATGAGCTGCATCTAAATGCAAAATCCCTTCTATTTGTTTACTCCTTTGTGTTTCCAACTTGTGCTGAAGTGACTCCTACAGATTCTCAACTTCATATGCTTTTATGCTGGTTTTGTTATTTTCATGACTCATTATCAGCTGCTAACATAAGAACAGTACAGACCCAGCTTTCTTCCAGAAAACTCATCAAATATCCATGGAAGATGTAGCATATTCCTTCACTCTAAAAGTCAATTGAAAAACGCTAGCAAAGTATTCAAATTTAATCAAAGGAATTGAGAAATCAATCTGAAAATCAACAGTGGCATTTTGTTAAAACATTGTGATAGTACAGATTAAAAACATTTTCAAACCATTTTTTACTTTTTTAATGCTTCCAGACCTTCAGAAAGTTCTCAATTAAATTGTCCTTAAATACTGTTTATGTGAAAGTGATGCAGACCAACTTTTTCCCTCCCACTATTAAAGCAAGCTGCTTTCATTCATGCAATTCATCTATTAAACTACAACAGAGATGATTTAACTAAACCTTTTCTTCTTTGACTGATTTTTATGTTTCAGCTCCCCACCCTTTCCTTCCCTTTTTTTTATTTGTTCCCTTAAATTGTTCAGTCCACTGAAAATTTCTTTCAAGAAATGTCAAACTTAATGTATGCATTTGAGGAGGTAATTCAGATGGTTTGTTTTACAATGTGTATTATTTACAGTGTTTAATATGATCTCACAAAGAACCCTCTTATCTTGACAAAAAAGCTTTCAGATTTTGGACTTCCCGTTTGTTCAGCTGAAGACTTCTGTGGTTTGGAAGGCTGGACAGAAAGTACCAAGAAAAAGGAAGTTATATTACGTAAAGGCCATTTGCTTCCACTATAAAGAAAGGGAGGGAAAAAAAACCACATGAGGTTTCCTCAAAGAATCTACCTTGCCATACCAGCCAAAGGCTCTTTAGAGCTAACAGACGAAAAGGTTAATAATCCCTGACTGTTGAAAGTTTGGGGTTTAGTTCCTCTTACCCCTCTCATGCCTATATACCAAAGCAGGTCTAGAATTCATATTTTTATTTGAGTTAAATGCTTAGCAGCAACTTACAAATGCTTGAAGCAGGCAGGACAGTACTGACACACCTAAATGGCAACTTTCTGCCAGATTTCCATGTAGAAATCCAGTAGATGTGTAGTAGTCAGGACTATGTCACTGCAGTCTTTCCCATTCTGAGAACTAAGTTCTTTTTCCATGAAGCACTAGTTGGGGTACAAAGATGCAGCTGAGATTTAAATAATGGCAGACAATGATACAAAGGAAGACAGACCATATTTCACCATTCTCTCAGCAGTCTTCTGTTTTCACTCTGCAAATGCATGAAAGAGCTGTTCACTGCATCGAGTGCTGTGCTAAGGAAGAAAGTAATATAGGTCTTTGACCTTCAATGGTTTGGGACTATAATACTTATGTATACTATAGAAGCTGTTCCTAGTTAGAAATAGCTAGTGACAAGTGCTACTATCTCTATTCGGTCTCATTAAATGGGATTAGGTCACTAAGAAGCTGACAAAGGAAAAATAAAGCTTTATGTTGCATTTTCATTTCTACAGTACAATCTATGTTATCTTCTGGTTTAGCATCACACTTAAATTGTCCTGTATAAGCCAGATTTTAATGGCTATGCTTGCGCATTTCTGCAATGATGAATTGTTTATCCAGAAAAATAACCAGCTACATAAACTAAAGAATTACTATCCCAAAGAGGAACACACTGTAATATTCTGGCAACAGATCAGAAGTTCATTGCCACAGTCACATTAAAAACAAGAAATACACCCACCCCAAAAGCAGCAGAGGGTTAAGTGCAGAATTGTTAGCATGTAATAATTGTTTACCAAATCTGTTAGACAAGTGAGGAAATTTCCCAAAATGCTTTGAACTCCAATTAATAGTATTTCAAATAGTGTTAAATAGTATCCCAAATGTTCTTTGAAAAACTATAGCAACTACCAAAAGAAAGTTTTAATGTGAAACTCCTTCAAATAAATTATATTAAAAACTGGGTAGAGATCAAGACTAGACGTTGTCTGAAAATTCTTCTTTAACAGCTACTCAGTACCATAGTCTGGAAACTAGAAACTTCGCTTCTGGCTTAAATTCTGGCTGCTCTCAGTGGTAAGCAGCAGAAGGTAGCACTAGCTTTAACATTTTACTCAGTTTCTTTTGTTGCATTTTGGGGATATCTGTACTGCCAGTTTCTTTCAAGGATCCTGCTGCCTTTGTCTTCCACACTACATTTACGTTCCATCACCTCTGCAATGTCTTTCTGGAGAGCAGGCACTGCACAAAGAGCAGTCCAAAGGTACACAGACATGATCATTGATCCTAGAATCCTAGATTGGGTTGGGTTGAAGGTACCTTAAAGCTCATCCAGTTCCAACCCCTCTGCCCCAGGCAGGGACACCTTCCACTACACCAAGTTGCTCCAAGCCCCATCCAACCTGGCCTTGAACACTGGCAGGGATGGGGCAGCCACAGCTTCTCTGGGCAACCTGTGCCAGGGCCTCACCACCCTCACAGTGAAGACCTTCTTCCTAATATCTAATCTAGATCTGCCTTTCTCTAGTCAACTGCTCCTAATGCACCCTAGGCTATCCCTGCTGGTGTGCGTGCAATATGGTTTTCATGAGTTTAAGAGAAAAAGGGAAGCAGCAGCAACAGCAGCTGTCACCACCTGCTCCTGCAGGGTTTGAGACCTTTGTGGCCAGTTTCCTGAAGCAGGACAAACTGGTCTTGCACGAAGTTCACAGAGCAAGTCTTGAATGGATCTTCCTGACGCTTTAGGAGACGCTGGGTGTTTTTCCCTTTTAACTACCCCAATCAGAAGTTTAATTTTTCCTTTTTGGCCCTAAAAGAGTCAAAAAAAAAAAAAAAAAAAAAAGAAAGAAAGAGAGAACACTGTATCTATGACCCAAAACACGACAGCCTGGCTGTTACTGTGATTGACTGCAGTGAAGAATTTGATCCTAATTTTGGAAGGGACTTTTTCAGCCCAAGCTATGGCATAGCCGAGGCTTTACTTTTGATGCATTTTAAATAATAAATCAATCATAATAAATAATTTTGTGACTTCCTACTTCAAAATAGCATTCATAAACAGGGGATGTCTGTACCACTATGATGTATTTGTTTCTTACTTCGACCAACAGAAATAAGCTCTCATGAGACCTCACTTGGAGTACTGTACAACAGTACAATGTAAGAAGGACATGGAGCTGTTGGAGCAAGTCAGGAGGAGGAGGGCCATGAGGGTGATTGGGTGCTGGAGCAGCTCCTGTATGAAAACAGGCTGAGATACTGCCTCCCAGTATCTAAAGGGGACTTACAAGGATGCCGAAGAGGGACTCTTCATCAGAGACTGTAGTGACAGGACAAGGGGTGAGGGCTTCAAGCTTAAACAGGGTAAATTCAGGCTAGATATAAGGAGGAAGTTCTTTACTTCTTTACTTCTTTAGGCACTAGAATGGGTTGCCCAAGGAAGTGGTGAATGCTCCATCCCTGGCAGTGTTCAAGTTCAGGTTGGGCAGAGCCTTGGGTGACATGGTTTAGTGTGAGGTGTCCCTGCCCACGGCAGGGGGGTTGGAACAGAATGATTGTAAGGTCTTTTCCAACCCTAACTATTTTATGATTCTAAGATTAGCTTGACAGGCAAACCCTTGCTATTGGTGTCTCTAGCAAGCAGAACCTTCAGGTACTGAATTTAGCAAAGCAGAAGCTGTCACCAAGACTTTCTGTACTGCAACTTTTATATGTTTAGCCTCATATTAGGAGACCATATTCTACCCAAAGCTTAATGCTGCAGCTGTAGAAGAGAGGACACATTTGGGAATTTCTGACATTCCTGTGGTTTGTTGAGAAACTCCTGCCACTGTGTTTTTTCAGTGAAGTATAATATTGCTGAGATGATGGGCATTAGCATCTCTGCAAAAAAGGAGTTATCTTTGCAAATGTAACTCAGACCCCTGCACTGCAGTCCCATGTTTGTGCTCTGTCTTTGACATCAGTCAGGTTACTGTTGTCTTTCTGAACATGGTGCCCTCATATAAAGTTATATATGTGTGTGTAATTTTAATCATACACTGCTACCTTTATTTATTTATGCAACTTAGAACTATAGTTTGATGACATGTAGAGTATTTTGGAACTTGATATTTATAGCTGAAAATAAACAAGTGAGAGCACTCACCAAAAAATAAAGTCTCTTTTGATGTGGGCTTCTTGTGCTGTAAGCCATTCTAGAACAGTCATAATTTACTCTTTCCCTTATTATTGCCTGTATTCAATACACTATTAAAATATTTATGGTGACTCAGTTACAGTGTTACTGTTAAAATCTGCTTCATACAAATGCATCACCTGCAAAAGTTCAAAACTTCTAAGTAAAAGGAGTACCACCATTACCATAGCTTAATCAAAGTGTTAACTTTGTGCCCAAGGTAGAAGATTGAATCTCACTCGTCTATATTTAGAAAAATAAAATTGGGATTCTACTCACTTCAACCTTGATCTCTTCTTGTGTTTTGCCATTAAGTGGAACAAATTTGAAAATTGTTGCTTTTAACTAGACTTCAAGCAAATACACTGCTCAGACTCCTAGGGTTTGGGGATACTTCTGATTGATAGTGTTCCAACAAGTTATCTACAATCGTTTTTATCTATGAGTCTGCTCTGCTAACTGCAAACTAAGGAAATAATTTCCTAACGTACACATTTTCATTTATAAAAACATGTGTTTTGGATGAGCCTCTGTACTGTTCATTAGTGCATCCTTTTCCTTATCATACCCTTGTATCTTTCTTGTTTTGTCCTTTGTCCTGTACACTAGAATGACACATTTTGTTTTCTTCATGTAATGTGTTTCTCATTCACTGCAAGTATGGACTTGCTTGTCCATTCAGAATCAATTCTCACCTGATCAACGGGAGATTAACCAATGTTAAATGTTTGTTTCACTGTTGGAAGAGACGTCTGTGATCTGATTTCTTACTATAATTGTTTAAATTGACGTGATTATATTAAATGGCACAGGGGTGGTTCTCCTCTCAAAGATTTTCAGTATAAACACTAATGCTTGTTTCCAAGTGTTAGTTAGAGATTAAGCAGAGAGCAAGAAGTTTAATTTCTTGCTAAGGTTCCCCTAGAAAGAAGTGGCAGAAAGAAGGCTAAAATAGAGGATTTTAAAATGGTGCAATATTTGTATGACAGAAAAGGAGCTGCAGTGCAATAGTGCCTGCCAAAATCCTCTATCCTTTAACACATGGGCACGTATGCAGGTGGATGTTTCCATACACATATGTAGTGATGCCCAAATCTCCCTTGCACAGCATGCTGCAATACAGCTTCTGCACCACAAAAAAATGGGTAGCACAATATGACTGCCAGGATGCTGTAGGTATTTTTGGCATGTCGACTTGCTGTGATTTGCTTTATTTTGCTGCTTTTTTAATGGGAGGGGTGGCAGAGGCATCTTTTACACAGTAAAACCCCAACAGTTCATCGCACTGTTGTGTAGAAAGAAAAGATACTGTGCATTGCTGGAGTGCAGCCAGCTCTCGAGTCAAGATTAGCATCCTGGAAACAGCAAACATTGGCAACTGCGTACTTCTGAATCCAGTAGCTCTGTGCGAAGCTGGCGGTATGCTCTCAGGCTCTGCTTCCAACACTGAACAAGGCCCATACACTGGCCTTGAAGTCAAATGCTATGGCAAACCGTGTGTCTTTGCTACTGATGGAGAGCTTCACAGTACGGGCTCTCTCTTAAAAGCCCATACCTGGGCTACATCTGGGAGACTGCTGATTTGCATGGGTTGAAGCAGAGCCTGGCAAGTGAGTCAGCAAGGGGTACAGGGGATGTAAAGTCAGTGCCAAGCCCATGCTTACCCTATCTCTTTTACTAGCATAGGTGCAAACAGGGAAAAACAGTGCCAAGAGTTATTGGATTTGACCTATTGCAACCCAGCTTGGGATGGATGTGACAGGTTGCTTGCTGTAAGACGGGCTCCAGATTTCTCTTCTAAGGGTTCATACAGCCTCTGTTTGTCCTGGAGCTGTACTTTGCTGGACGTCCCTCACCTGCAATGGGATGTGAGTGTAATGTGTGTATCACCTCCTTGTTCCTGAAAAGCAACATCCACCACCTCTGTGCCACGGGGGAACACTGTGGTGAAAACCTCTGCATAGGTTCTTTTTGAGCAGGGTGGATGCAGACCTGGTTTGTGCAGAGACATCCCTTTGTTTCCCAAACCTGGGAGGCCAGAGGCTGAGCAAATAGTGAAAATCACAGAATCACAAAATGGTTTGGGTTGGAAAGAACCTTAAATATCACCCAGTTCCAACCCCCCTGCCATGGGCAGGAACACCTTCCGCTAGACCAGGATGCTCATAAGCCCCGTCCAACGTGACACAGCCAGGTTGGCTGAAACAAGAAATAAAAATGAAAAGTGAAAAGCTCAGTTTTGTGAGGTACTGAGTTACCACTCCCAGCATGACCCTCACAGAGATGGAGAGGCTTAGGAGCCATGTAATAGGCTATTTGTTGTATAAGTGAATCCTAAGCTTGGGAAACAACATAAAGCTAAGACTGTGAGTAGAGGTTTTGTTCAGAGCAAGAGAAAATATCTGCTGACAGGTGGTCATTGTCAAATTAAATGGTCCTTAAGAAAAGCCTACATATTATACTCTCTCCTGTCTGTTGTACTCGGTCTATATTGTCAAATGCACTTAACTGCTGTATTTTATCAAAGCAAACTGGAATCAGGATTTCTGAAAAATTTACATTCAGACTTACTGGCTTTATCTGCTGAACACTCATTAAACTTCCCCAAATTTACGTAAAGGATATATAATGCATGGAGTTTGTGATCGATCAGCAGAGCAACAATGACACAACAACAAAGAGAAAATCTTTCCTACATGCTGGATAAAGGCCACTATATTTTAAGAAGCCTTGTTATGGCAAAAGTGATGAAAAAAATAGGAACAGCTGTGAGGAAGAATAAAGGACAGAAAATGATGAGAAACCAGCTTGATTTGGTCTGCTTTGAAAGCAGTCTGCTGGGCTTTTACTGTCAACTGGGGAACAGGTCTGAAGTCAGGGCTAGCTGTACAGGCATGCCAGGGATTAGCAGGGCTCCTTTCTGATCCCCACGCATTTCTTCTCCACAGGAACCAAACGGCAAGGAGGGGAAATGTGTGGGTCTGACTGGTACCTTGCAATACCTTTGGGTCTGACGGGCACCTTGCGATACCTTTGGGGCTGACCCAGCCTTGGCCAACAAAGAGCAGGGAGGAGGAGAAGAAGCTGCTTGCAAAAAAACCTGGAAATTCTCATAAGAAAATCTGTGCAGGAAAAGATTTACAAGATGTTTCTCAGTAGCAGGGAACACATTAGCTTTCACTCAAACACTCTGAATGCAATGAAAATTATCCTGTTTTCTTGACTCATCTGCACTTTCCTCTGCAGCAGAATGAAGCTTTTGGTGGGAAAAAGCAAAACCCACTTTATAAAATGCCAAGTTATTAAAGAACTATTACCTTCAAAAAAGGCTTTTACCGATTAAGCTTCGCACCTTAAAAAGCCTAACATTTGTATTGCAAGAGTCATTGAACCCATACAAATGCATCACGTGGTAAAACTTGTTATAAACCTTAGCTCAACAACTGAAGAAAATGAGTACACATGTAGCATCGTCTGGACTATTTCTGAACATAATTCAGGTATGGTAAATAGTCTAGTTACAAAAATGGATTTTATTGAAAAAAACATTACTATGTAATCTTATTACCGAAGTAGCTTAACAAAAGTTATGAATATTCATTGTCATAACAAAAAGACAAAATTCAACACCATTTCACCCTATGTGAAATTCAAACTATTTAAATTTATAGAATTAAGCTCTTAACGTTTTCAAAACAGATTTCAGAAACACCACAGGAGAACCTGTGCATTCATTCATGTAGGGAACAGAAAGGAAAATCATCTTTATGTATGTGACAACACTGTTTTCTGGATGGCTGGTGTCTGTTGTGCTTAGAAATGGCTGCCTACATCAATTCAGAGCTACTCTGGAGCCTTGCATGAATGCGTAGCTGCATTAGTATGTCTAGATGAAATTTTGGTTACAGTTCACTAATAATACTTAATCACTCTTTGGCAAAATAGGAAGATGTTCTCTGAACTAAAAGACAACAACACAGACAACTCTGACTCAGAGTCTCATTGAAAAATATCAAGTCATTTATGTCTGCTTCTTTGCTTCAAATCTGATTCAAGTTGATAGCAGAACACTTTGCTTCTGATTATCATGGCAACTCAAGTGAAGAGGTTTCAGCTTGTATCTCCAGTCCAGTCATCATGAAGGGGACAAGGTGACTAGCAGCTACCTACCATCACAGGAGTCACAATGTCCATCTCTGCCTTCCAGTGAGGAAATGCTTTGTGTTTGCCAACAACTAGCATGTCAACAGATGGGTTTGCAAAGTTTCAGATGAGATCTTTCTCCCCACAAATACTGGCAAAATGCCACAGGCACTTAAAAGAAGACATAGACAAAAGGGAGTTGTTGCTGATTCACATGCTGGGAAAATCAGCATAATGTAAATTTGAAAACTAGATACTCTGCTATCAAAGGCTATAATTTAAAACATTATTAAATTCATTGATGTGACTTTTTCAGTACAAAATTGCAGTCTGGTTTATATCAGATTAGAAATTTAATACATCTGCTGTTAAGTACCTAGAAAGCATTGCATAACTTTCATCCATGAAGAACAGAGCCAGAGTAAAAGCACTGGAAGATGAAGGGAAACCTGCTACAGGGGTGTTGCATGGCAACTGAAAGCTTGGCTCTGCCAGTCTGTGGCAGTTTAAACTTTGTACTTTAAACTCTATGGTAGGGAAATTAGTCATTAAAGTGGATATCAGATGGATGACTCTTAATTTCTGAAATACAGCTGAAGCACTGCTGTACACAAAAGCTTGTTTATGAAAACATTTCTTCTTGATCACAAGCACTCTTTGTGAAGAGCTGGAGATGAACACAAATGAAAAAGTCTGATGCACCTTAGTTAGGGAAAGCCCATTTCTCTTTTTCCCTAACCGCAAATGGTTGAACATGCAGTCCTGTTTAGACCTCACACAACATTCAATCTGACCTTCATTTTAGAGAAACAATACTTTTTCTGTTTGGAAAACAAAATACACTGAATAAAATTGCTCTGCCCCAAAATTACATTTGTTTTTTGTTTTTCTCTACTTGTTCTGGTAATCAGCCTGTCCCATAGAAGACAAAAGATTAGTTACATATGTATTTACTCATTTTTTTTCCACAAAAGTTGCACAGACTACAGTGTGCTAGTGCTTGTAAACATCTTTTCCAGTGGCTGATCCATTTTCACAAAAGACATAGAGAAGTAAGATAGAAAAGTCTTTAAATTACTTGCTAGTCACTTCTTTTGCAACTAACAGTCAAAACCTGGGAGCTGTATTATATTTTTCACATACCCCCAGTTGGGTCCATGGTTGCAGGAGGGCTGGGACCTGCTGAGCTGGGAAGGTCATCCTGTGCTAGGTCTGTGGACAAATGGGTTTTTCCTACACAAGGGGAACGTGGGCAAATCCCTGCTGAGAGGAAATTGTGCAGAGGTGGCTGGCTTTCAGGTCCTCCTTAAAGATTTGAAAATGTTTCTCATATAACAGTGAAGACTATTAAAGGAAAGACTAAGGCAAAGTCATTACTGTGCAGACGAAAAGATCAGTTGTGTCCTTTCTATGGCTTTTATCATGGATTTCATGGTGTTTGCTGTATGATTTCAGTGCTGAGCTTCTGAAGTCTTATCGTTTGTGAAAATTGTATTTATGTTAATATTTTTGGACACAGCACATATCCAGAGGCAAACCTGTGTGTACCTGGAGAACAGAGGTGGCAGTGAACAGCAAGTGTAGGGCTTTACTTTAGCCATAGTCACTCCAGAGATGCTCCTACACACCTGTGGTCTCTTCTAGTTTAATTCTAAAGCTTTAATTTGCTGAATTCCCAAGGTTGAAGTTGGTTGTGGGAGCTAAAGACCAAGCAGCATGTTGAGAGAGAGGCCTGAGGAGATGGTGTGGGGTATTTTGTTGAAGGTAGACATGGAGGCGGTGGCAGAGAGCTCAGAAGAGCCTGGGAGATTAAAGTGTGAATATAGTGAAAGCAGAAAAAAAAAGATGGAAAAAATTGCATTTTATTTACTGATTAAGCCATTTGTAAAGTTGAAATGTTTGTAAATGTTCACACTGTATCATCTTATATTTCAAATGTGGCAGACCTGTGACTGCCTTTTCAGTTTGTTTCCTAACACCTCCTAAAATTTCACATTTCACAGAGAAATGACTTTGCTTTCAGAAATCTCCAGTCTAAAATGTTCACACATGCTGTAGAAAGAGAGAGTGTGGGTCCATGCCAGGGTTTCACCAATATCCTTACCATGAGAAAGCCATGAATTTGTGCAAAAACTGAGAGGCAAGTACTTGCAAGGAGGGACAGTGGAATGTGTGCTGCATCTTCACTTAGGTAGACTGAGAAATCAAGTCCAGCAGTGAAAGGGCTGCTCTAGTAGGTATGGTTTGTCCTGTGCCCATGGGCCTTGGGCATTGAAGCCATTGAGATGCCTTTGAGACTCCTTCCTTTTGATGCTTAGATATGAGTGGAGAAAACCAGGAAGGTTTGGATCTTGGCTGCCTTCTTGAAATGAAATGTTCTGCGTTGATTTAGTAGATTGAAATCAGCGTAATGAGACAGCATTCTTGTTAAGTTTTTGCCACTAAAAGGAGTTTTAAAAATAAAACAGTCTCCAGTGCTGTGTACTCTGGTGCTGTGTATGCTTAACTTCAATGCCAAATGTAGTATCACTGAACCTGGAGAACAGATTCTTCAGGTAAAGGTCTATGTGTGTTTCTCAGTTGTGCTTCCGCCTGAGGCCATTTTCTCATACTAAGACAAAGTAATTGATCAGCAACGGTCCTGTTTTGAATTATTTTAGATTTAATATTCAATTACATTTTAAAAAATAACACCATTATGAATCTGAAACAGCATAAGTTTGATTTTAATCACAAATCTGATTTTAAGTAAATAGTTGCAATCTGGCATTTGTAAAACCCTGAGAGTAGCTTTAACAGTGGAAATATTTCATGTGATTTTTCTGGGTTTTTTTTGGCAGCTTTTCACAGATTTAAAAGACAAATAATTCCCTGAGCAGCAGAATTTCCTACAGTCTTGACCCCTTCTTGTTTCAGCTATTCCTCTGCAACACTGCAGCTCTCTGTCATGTCTCCTATGGTGCTGCTGCTTGGCAAGAATCAGCAAGCACTGTCACCAGCCAGGAGCAGTGTGCCTGCAGCTTGGGCTGCTGGCTGCTGCCACATGATATATAATGTGTGAATTTGGGCTGCTTTTCTGCAGTGGGAACACTAATCTGGGTCCCTCTTTTGCCCTGCCATGGAAATCCTCAGAACCTGTAGAACTCAGTCATCCTTGGCTCCTTCCCATTTGATCGAAAAGCCGAATGGGTTCAAGAAGAGTTAGGAAAAACTGGCAGACATGTAATGTGATTGCCTAAAGCTCATTTCCTTAAGACAGGAAACTAACAAAGATCTAGCAGTTTAAGCTATCCCTTTGGAAGCAGGGAGTATCAACTGTGGAAGACAAGAGGGTGAAAAATGGTTATGTGCTCTATTTGCCTAGAAAGAGGAGGAGAAAAATGAGGAGAAAGGTGGAAAAATCAAGTAAACTTGAAAGGCTGGGGCTATGGAGTAGAGTAGAGTATCACTAGACTGCTGAAAGGACAGAAAATTTGGGATAACAAATAGCAAAGGGGAAAGAAAGATGACCTGTGCCTGGAGAGGAGTATGGTGGAGAAGTTTGGTCTATCTTTCATCCTTCCAGGGTTTCCTCGTTGTTGATGTTTGGAGAAACCCCACATGTCTACTTGAACACAGAAGCAGTCTGGGGATGTGGAATGGACATAAAAAGGGTTATTGTCACCCTTTGGGCAGTGTCAGTCCAAGCGAGGCTCTTTTTTAGCTTCCTAGTGATACCATTTGCTTTACTTTTTTTCCCTCTCCAAAATAAACAGCCCACTCCTGTTTGTTCTTTCCCTACTGGCCCTGGCTTTGGGAATTTTAGGCTGTTATTTAGTAATTGTGGCCTTAGTCAGTATCCCTGAAAGGCTGTGAATCTTCTCTATTCCCACTGTCTTCTGATGTCCTCCACCAAAAGGAGTCCCCAGTACATCCCTTTCCCAGTATGTGATATCTGGAAGTTTCTGCTGTTGTTTTATTAGTTTAGCCCCAGGCTGAGGGGCTTCTCCCCTTCCACTGCTCTCAGCACTTGGCAGTTTCTCATTTTGCTGTTGCTGGAGTGTGTGGCATAGAGGAGAAGGGTGAGGGGATATAGCTGCTAACCTCTGCTACTGGGAGGGGAACTATAGTGAAGATGGAGCTCAGCTCCTCTGAGAGGTCTGCAGCAAAAGGTGAATGGGAAACAGTCATGAGTTGTACCAGAGGAAACGCTGGCTGGAAAGGGAACAAAATCTTCCAAAAAGGATAGTGAAGCATGGAAACAGGCTGCCCAGAGCAGTGGTGGATTTTCCCTCCATGGAGTAATTCACCGTTTGAAGGGACAAGTCCCTAAGCAACCTGATTTGTTTTGTAGTAGGTTTTGCTGTCCTGTATAGCTGGCCAGCTAGCCAGGCTAGTCAGGCAGTCAAAGTATCCCCCTCTGGGCTTGCAATAAGCAGATTTGCTTGTCTTCTGTAATTAAGATTTGAAAAGTAGTTTTACCTCAGGCGGTAAAACAGTAGACAGTTGTCATGTAGACAAGTGTGTTATCTAAAAGAGGCATCCATATAAAGAGAGAATCACAGACTTTTTACAGCCCCTGTAGTGTGACTTTTTGTAGCTCCAGTTTGCTATCAGAACACAAAAAACACATCACTGCTGATTTACACAGTTTTTCACTGGGCAAACGTAGAATAAATATCAAATCCCCTAACCTCCAAAGCAGCAAACAGAATCCTTAGTCTGAGCCCCGCGGGGCCCCACAATTTGTCACACATGCCAAGAAGATCAGGCAGGTGAAGGCTTGGGATTCAGCTGAGCAGTGAACTGGGTGAGAAACAGGCTCATCAATGAAAGATAGAGTTGATTAGGGAATGAATCACTTAGGGGAGAAAGTTGTGCAATTAAACTGATAAATTTGGCAGCAAAACAAAAAGCAGAAAGAGAGAATGAATGCAACAATCAATCAATAAAGCAGGGAATCAATTGTCTAGTTAATAAGATAGTTAATTATGCAGAACAGAGCAGGCAAGGCAGTGGTCAGTTTGGCTCCAGCAAATCTCTCCCAGTATATTTCAGTTACTACATCAATTACTTTGACTAATTTTTCCCAACATGACTCCCAAATGTTTGACCTCTGAATTAGTATTCTTCTTTCTGTAGTAATCTTTAAAGACAGTAGCTGTTTCTAGACTGTTATGTTCTTTCAGAAAAGCAGTAACTAGCTCATGATCTGGGAGAACTGGTATTCTGCAAAATTCTGTTAAAAACCAATATTTAGCAGCATATTCTTTTTCTATTATTTCAGTATTTTATATTCTATTTATATTCTATTATAAATTATATTTTATATTATATTCCAGTTTATTATTTTATCTTAGGGAAGGCACATATTCTACTTTATGTTACTATGGTATTTATCTGTCTTTCCACTGTCAGCACAAATGTGCTAAGTGCTTTCCAAACTAAAGTACATAATTCTTCCCTCAAAATAGTTTCTATTCTGAAAGCACCTACTTTCAGAACACTTCATCATGTTGTTGAAAGAGCCCTCTGTTTTCTCCCCGTTGTACAACATAGATAAAGAACTGGCAATTGAGTGTCCTTGCATCCTAAAGTGATACAATGCAGTGTAATGCAGGAGGCAAGGAAATACATGAATCAGTTGCCTTGTAGAAGACAGAGGTGTTGGATCTTCAGAAACTGTCAAGCTGGGGCCATACCCATGTGGATAACATCTTTGTCTAGGATCTGCCTGCAGTATCTGTTAGGAGCACTTTTATTATACTAATATGATCAGCTTCCACACAGTATAGCTGTAAGACTGGTCAGTTTTGGACAAGATCCAGTAATTGGCTCCATGCCTTGGGTGTGAGTCTGACTTGGCCTTCGCTGTTGAATCTGGACATCAGGATACCTGGAAGGCACCTAAACCCCCTCTTTTCTTCTGAAGTTACCAAGACCCCTTAAGCTGTACCTCTGGTCATGTCCACATCAGCCCACCACTAGAAAGAGCTAAGCTGTTTGATCCCTGTATCACACCTGAGCTTGAAAGAGGTCCATAATTAAGCTTTCCTTGTCAAAGTCCACAGGGGTCCTTTTTCCAGGCCAGTCACTCACCCCAGAACTGAGGTCTGCAGAAAATGCAGTTCAGGTTGTTGCTGTCTGTGTTCAGATCAGTAGTCGTGGTGTGATGTCCACCTGCATCCAATAACTGTTCAGTGTAAAATACAGAAATAATCCTGTCAGAAAGCTTCTGGGGAATAATCGACCAGAGCCTGAAATGTTGTTGCCCTTGAACCTACGACTTTAAATACTCAGTTGAGTCATAAATAGTAGTTTCAGGGGTTGTTTTTTGATAGTTTTAAAGGTGTTCCTTAAGGGTGAAGATGAAAAGGTTACTGGCAACTGGGTAGTCCTGTCTTGTATATGTGAATTTAGTCTGGTTTGCAGGGCTTGTTTGCCTTCACTTATATAGTTTCCAGGGACATTAAATGGCACAAGTTTTTGTTCTGAGATGAACATACTAAGGGACCTTTATCTATTGTTTCTGGAGGGTTTTACACTTACTGCCCTCTCCTGATACTGCTCTATCCAGGAAAACTAAGTTTGTTTGTCCTTTGTCCTGCTAATATCACAGACACAGAACAATCTTGTTGCAAAGTTGCAGCTGACTTCTGTTCTGTTTAGGGAGTAAATATGGTCATCTCTTCCTGAAACTTGAGGCGCCTGTAAATGCTTATTAATCTATTCATTACATCTAGTTGTCCACCAGCTGTGGACTGAAATAGTTTTGAGCAGCTCATCTTGTGGTTTTACTGAAGATTTCCCTTTTCCTTTTATCTAATCTGATATTGTTTTGATGGAAACACCTTCTGTGGAGGCAGTATTTTTTGGGAGGAAGTTGGGGCAAAGCACTCTACAGAAAACCAAATAATGTTCTCTGCTACTCTAATTTTTTTTAACTCCATTGGCTCCTGCATAAGAGGCCTCTTTGCTAAAGTGTCAAACACTTTGAAACTATTAAGCTCATATGAAGACTTCCATAAAAATTACAGTGGCTGTACTTGAATCCTTCCAGTATTGTATGTGACAGGTTTGAGCCTGCCTACAGCATGCTGTCAGATGCTTACACATGTGGAACGCGCTGGGTAATTGTTTCATGTCTCCTTCCATGAGATGATCTACCTAAAGGGAAAAGCATTTTTACTCTTAGGAGACAGGGCTTTCTTATCTTCTAGCTCAGGAAGTCAGTGTTTCAGGCTTTAAGCTTTTATTGTGGTTAATTCCTCCTAGTCATATTTAGAGGACTGAAAGACTTGTAAGGCTTGCAAACACAGTCAGTAAGCCCAATTTCTCATGCATGGTAGAAATACTCTAAAGAGGAGCTTGAAGAAATCCACAAATACATTGTGTGGAACAGTGAGGAGCATTATGGGCTTTATCTGGGTCATATGCAATATTCTCTTCAGTCACTGTCACTTTTTTAGAAGCACATAAGAACATGCAGAAATATAAAATAGTGCAAAAGCACACTGGCAACTTAATCAGAACAAAGCTTATTACAGTTCAGTTCCAATCTATAAAGAACTGCTTAGTAATACCAGCTTCCTGTTAATCCCATAACAACTAGATAATGGTGAAATTTTGATTTATTCACTGATTTACTCTTAGCTAGATTGAAATAATGGAGTAAAATGAGCCCATTTAGACTAGTTCTTAAATTGAATGCTCTTAATTGCATTTGAAAGAATAGGCCTTAATGCATTTGAATATCCCAGTGACCCTGTTAATTTATGCAATTAGTTAACTGCTTTGGAAAGGAGACTACCTTACATGTAGTTTTGTCTTAAAAAACTAGAATATATTTTTCATATATTCTACACATGATTCTGTACAAAAGTCATTGCACATCACAGGTCAAATCTTCAATTTTACTTTAGTACTAGCAGCTGTCTGTGTAAGCTGGTACTAGAACAGCTCAATTACTTTATCATATTTCCATTTAATTATCGAACTAGGATTCTGAAATTTCCACATACTCGTTTTGGGTCACAGAGTTCAGCATGGGAGGGAATCCCATATTACACATTCCATTAAAGATTATCAAAAGGCCATCTGTCTGTCTTGATGGGTTTCAGTCATTCAAGAGCCTGAGGACATGCAGGCAGGGAAGGAGAAGTTAAGAAAAGAGAGCTCTTGCAGTAAAAATCTGAGCAGATCACTTGCAAGTCTTGAGTGTTTATGGAGGGGTAGAAGCTGATTGTAATTTTGCAAGAATCTCCTGCTCCACTGAATGGCTTTTACCTTCTTAGTTTTGGAGGATCACCCTTAGAGAGATGTCTCTACAGAGACTCACTGAGTTCCTGTTTGTTGAAGCTCCTGGCTATACTCCTGGCTATTGAAACAAAGCAAATAAAGGAGACAGGCTGGTGCTGAGGATTTGAGCACTGCTTCCAGTCAGTGGATCCTCTCCATGCCTTCATTCCACTATGGACATACTGCCAGGCAGGTACCATTTTAAATGAGTTATCTGTGTTAAACTCCTGGCTATACTCCTGGCTATTGAAACAAAGCAAATAAAGGAGACAGGCTGGTGCTGAGGATTTGAGCACTGCTT
>JBCJKH010056388.1:37001-47862 GCA_039877255.1 Loriculus beryllinus
GTCATATGAAGTACTTTGTAACAGCTGCTTCCCAGCAAACATCCAAGTTCTTCTCAGTGGTTTAGAATACTTCAAACACAAGCACCACCTGCAGACAAGATTTCTCTAAATCTACAAAATCAAGAGTAATCCAGCTATACAGGATATACATAATGGCTACATTTCTTCACAAAGTGAGATTTCACAGAAAGGAAAAACATATCCACCCAGACTTCCTTCACTAGAATTTAGAAAGCCATTTGGTATTATGTGTAAAAACTATCCCCTCAATAAGGTAGGCACATTGCTAAACGAAAACACAAAATACAAAAAAGAAGTGTAAAAACGAAGTGTTAACTGATACTACAGAGTTTCCCAGCTTACATTGGTGCCTTAGATTTGTGGTATTACTTTCATTGTTAACTTCTGGACTGGACTCAAGTAAGTCTTACTTTGCTGCAATATGAAGCAAGCTTCTCTTCACACGTCCAAATGCATAATTCACATCAAATTTTGAATTTGACAGCAGCTCTGAGACAGACCTTTAAACAAAAATATAATTTTAAATAAAGTATCTCAAATTATCCAAGCAAAGTATATACTGTACACAAGTACCCTACTTCTTTCTTGATCACTATTTCTTTTCCCTCCAACTAACAACATCCAACAGCTTGCAAGTGTTTACATATTAACAGTACTTTTACTCTTTCACTTCTTACTTGTACATAAAACATGAACTGTAACACTGGGCAACTGTTTCAAATGTAAACTAGTAAGAATTAGACCAGATGGCCAAATCACTTCATTACAAGCATGGAAAACAAGCATATTAATAGCCTTGGTTTGAAAAAAATATAGATTTCCATTTTCCTCCTTAATCTCTACCCATATACCCTGACCAAATACCCAGCAGCTTTCCCAAACATAGGCAGAGTTCAGAGGGAAGACTGGTACATGAAATCATCACAATGAAGTAGAAGGACACATGAAATGCCAATAGGATAATAAACTTAAATAGGACCCTTCAAGCCTTAAGTAATTAATAAAGATAAAGTAATAGCTAAGATAAAATACTTCAAAACAAGCAAAATTACAAGTGAACTGGTGATTTTAACCTCTAGCAATGAGCTGATCACATAACTTAAAACCCTTGCACACAGTCTCAACAAAATATTATTTAGCAGAACAAATGTTTATCTTGATCAGATAAACACTTTACAGTTTCATAAGACTTGCTTGACTACAAAACTCATCAGAAGGTAGCACCACTTAGCTGGCACTGTACAATCTCCAGTTCCCAATCACTCTAAGGATTGCTGTGTAAAGGAAAACAGCTGGTCATCTGAGGAATTTCAGAAGAACCAATCTCACTGTACAACTTATTCCATGTCTTTCCAAGATGCCTAATGAGACTAAAAGTTTCTAAGTCATCAGTAAATGCACACTCAGAGCTACACCCCAGTTCCACAAAAAAAAAAAAAAGTATTTGTTCTTATCCTAGGACAAATTACTCTATGTGCATCAACAGACCAAATCTATGGCATAAAACTAAACGGGTTTCTCAGGTAAGAATATGCTGGAATGCACAGTCAGTGCCTAACTTCAGCTACAGAAGATCTCAGCAGAACTGTTCAGCAGCAGAATTCCTGAAGAATTCCTGAGAGCGCTCCAGCAGCTACAACTCTTGCAAACATGCTGGGTTTTCAGACCTTAAAAAGGAAAAAAAAAAAATAGGAAAAAAAAATAAGAAAAAGAAAAAGAAATGTAAGGAAGCTCTCACCTGTGCTGGTCAGCCATAACCATTGGCATTAGTGTATAGACAGCAGTTTCATTGTCTGTGAAGAAATTATATTATTCCATTATAACAAATAAATCTTTTCTGTGAAATAATCTAGCAGCACTTAGTTACCTTTTAAAGTGTCCACTGTCCAACAGATTATTATTTTTGCACAGGTTATACATAACTAAAGTTTCATTATAGAGAAAAAGCCACCATACTTACAAGATGTAATTAACAGGACTAATACATGAAGTTTCCATGTGGTGGATTTTTCTTTCACAAAGTAATAATTACAGACTCTTCAATGGAGCATCAATTTTTCTAAACTGACAGTTTTGTTAAGTCAATGTACTTAAGAAATGTGCATTAACAAAAAAAAGTAAATAGCTTATTTTATGAAGGAAACTTCCAAGGTGACTTCCATAGTCCTGGATACAGACGAGTTTGTAAAAATGATTTCTTTAACTAAGTTGTTCCATAACCATTTGTTTTTGTCTTTAAACATGAATACCTGAATGCAATAAATTTCAATTTAATTTTTGCTCAGTTTCATATTCCACATTTGAAGGCAATACAAAAAAGGCCAGAACACAAAGATGCAAGTCAATGGCGGGGACAGAATGACATTCAGCTATACAGTCCCTGCCAGGTCTTCTGCTGCCCATATCAGCACACTGTATGGGTATGACATGCAAGTTTAGCCTGTTACAGACTTTCTGGAGTAAAACACTATTTTTAAAGGACAAATTTAGAGCAGAGATTTAGATTATATATTAGGAAGAAGTTCTTCCCTGTGAGGGTGGTGAGGCACTGGCACAGGTTGTCCAGAGAAGCTATGGCTGCCCCATCCTTGGCAGTAGTCAAGGCCAGGCTGGACAGGGCTTTGAGCAACCTGGTCTAGTGGGAAGGTGTCCATGCCTGTGGCAGGGTGTTGGAACTGGATCTTTAAGATCCCTTCCAACTCAAACCATTCCAGGATTCTATGAATTCGACAAAACTTTGAAGCCTTTAACGTAGAATAATCATTAATAATACTGAGGTACATTAATTATTATTGATGTATAATGATTATAAGTTCCAGCTTGAAGCAAACTACCCATTGTTGGGAGCACAATCTCCACAGACTTTTCATGCAGATGCCAGCTTATGATAGGAAGGACTATACTTTCTGAGAACCCAGGTATATAGCTCCAGGATATGGAAATATAGGACTGTTCTTATAAAACTTTTATTTTGAACTTCTTTTTCATTATCTTTATTGCTCAAAATGTTCCAAATTATCCAAAAAGTTACAAAGCCATCAGAACAGGAAGAATTAAACCAGATCCAAACAAGTGTAACTACACATATCTTTTACATACATGGTTCTATACGTTCAGTACTTCCACTAGATAAGCAAACAGACATTTACCAAATTAATTCTTCAGCCCTATCAACTGGAATCAGAGAAAAGTTCTCATGCTGCAGTTATACTATCTGTTACTGTTTTTCAACAGTACTCCAAGATTAGTGCTGCTACCCCCTATGTGAAGCAGTCTATAGGTAGCTTACAAAAGAAAGAATCAATTTTAATCTATGATTATCCTTGAATACTGAAGAGATGTAATATTCAAAATCAATAATTATGTTATTTATTAAAAAATTGAATAGTTTTAATATTGCTTACAGTAAATGTATGATGGAAGAGACACAAATCTCTCAAAACACCAAATCACATTTCCAAGCTGTAGAAAGTCATTCTAATCATCCCCAAGCTCAAGAGTTTGAACTGTCTGTAGATTGTTCCTTATGGCAGAGCTCTGTGAGCATTAAACAACCCCAGCCCTAGCATGTACCACTAGAATTTTTGCTGGGGTCTGAGAAGAGAGGAGGCTGGGTAGGAGAGGATGCAAACACAAAGAGGGAGAGTCCTGGAAATAAAATTAAGTAGATGCTAAATAAAGATATCTACTGTGAAAATGACTGGATCACTTTTAAAAATATATTCATGATTAACTTCCAGTGTATCTAAACGAAAAAAAAAAACAACATCTTCTTGTTTAGGTGCTGTTCCACAGATCTCTTGACAGGAAGATAAAGCTTCCAACTGAAACAAAAACCAGAACTTAAGAAGGCTAATTAAATCTTAGACATCCTTTGAATTTCCACAGTCACGCCCTATTAAAGAGGCAGACAGAAAAAAAAAAAAAGAAAAGCTTTAAACACACCAGCACACTTAACCAAAATGCTTCATACTAATCCCAATTAAATTTAACTGTATTGCAAGTACAGCAATTTAGAAAAAGACAACAGCAAAATATGAGTATAACTGGGCCATTAAAGGTGTTTATGGTACAGTTACAAAACCAAGCTTTCTGCTGTTCTATTAACAGAATCTACACTGTGGAGCATGTGCTGATTTTCCCAGAATTTTCCTATACAGAAATAAAAGGAAGTGGAACCGAGGAGTTTTTGTGCCTATTTTGGTAACTATTATCCCTATTCATAAATAAACACCTACTAACTTAAAGTGCATGACATCAGTGAAAGCAAAAGTATTATATGCCTCATGCACTTATAGAACATATTTACTATCTAACTTGCTTGCATGTCAAGTTATGAATATCTGAAGATGAAAAACAAAGCATGCAAAATGCAGAGTCAGAACCAAACAGCCTAAAACCTACTGCTTTGGGCTGCAAGACCTAGCTTTTCAGGCACTTAACAGTAGAATCCAGAAACACTTTATTTCCTAAGCGATTTTAGTTTGAATTTGGCAGAGATCGCAAGCTTAGAGAAGTGTCACCACCATCCATATAGTATCTTAATGGCCACAGCACATGCATAGGAAATTAAACACCTGGATTTAGTGCCTTCTTCAGCATAAGAAGTTCAAGCATACATCTCCATTTCCTAAGAGAGTACTATGACTCTCAGTTTAAGGATGGAGAGGTAAACTATGTATCTTTCAAATTAAAGCTATTTATGTAGCAGGGGAGAGGGGGAAGAAATCCTAATTCAAGAGGCCGGGTACAGCACACAAGAAGCCACCAAACCACATGCCACACTAGACTGGTGGTGGTATTTTCTAAGCTGATCCTGTCAGTACACGTTTGGAGCAAAACACTACAACCCAAACCTGCTTCTCAAGTACACTTTGGGCAGGCCTGTATAAACCTAGAGAACACCAAGGTCAAGAAAGAACACATCTAATGAGCTATGATGGACCATTATACATCTAACCAAAGTTAGATAGCCACTGAATAGGTTTTCTTGGAATGTAATTTGAAACTTTATTGCCTGAAAGTCCATTTATCTCCTTATTTCAGTTCAGCTGTGACTGGCTTCGTGTAATTCTTAGAGAATACATAGGATTAACATTCCTTCTGCACCACAGGGCAAGAGAGGTAAGTACTTGTTTGGAAGTCATGGGGCTTGCACTAGCATTGACACTATTACCTCTGAAATGTAAGATGCCCAAGGTAAGAAGAAAATAGCTGAACTCAAATTCATAATGAATTTGCCTATTCTAGTACTGGCACAAATTTAAAGCAGCTCCAACTGGCCTAAGCTGTCCTACACATTATTCATACCACCATCATCACTTAGTTAAACTGGTGCTACTACATTATTTCTCCAAGCCTGAGATCACATTAACAGTATTACGTCAGTTTTCATCACTGTCATTGCAAGGCTTCCTTGCAAGCAGCAGCAAAATCCATCTAAAACTTCTCTGTCAATTTTGTGACATTTATGAGCAACTGCACTGGCGGATACTGAAACTGCTGGCAGGTGACAATAAGGAAAGGGTGTAGCAGCTCACCGCAGAGGGAAGAATATATGCAGCAGTCAGGAAGTCCAAACAGGGAAGACAGAGAAAACAGAATGTTACTTGCTTTCTTCCACCACCAGACATGAAAACTGGCAGCCAGCCAGCCAAAGACTAGTCTGTAAAAATAAACCCTGAAGAAAGTACAATGACAGCACATGACTCAGGAACAGAAACTTTCGCGTATCCAAAAGCTTTTAGAGGTAGTTCTCCCAAAACGGGATCTGGCTGGAACACTAAACTACTTGCTGTAAAAGCATGAAGCTATATTTTCACATCTATCCCAATATGTGATGGCTAGCACTCACGTAGTTTAGAAGCAGAAAAATTAGCCTGTGACCAGTGACTTACAACACTATTTCATACAAAATTCAGCGCTATTAACAAAAACAAACTAACAACCAAGGATTTGTCATCACTAGCGATGACACAGACGAAGCACCTAAGGAAGAATTCAAAGCCGGACAAAAAGAGGGTCCAGCACCCCGGACCCAGGAGCAGCAGCCGCGCCCTGTGTGCCGGGCACCTCCGTCCTTCGGCGGCGAGACACCGGGGAAAGAAGAAGATGCGGAAATCGCTACTGTTGTTGTTATCATGGTTATAAACTAAAGCAAGCCCCTCGGAGACAGAGGGAGGGAGGGAGGGAAGGAAGGAGGGAACCGGTTTCCATCCTCCCTAGGCCGCCTCGCCGGACGAGGACACGCAACGGCCCCCGACTCAGCTCACCCCCGCCACACCGGGCCGGGCCAGACCGGAGCGGAGAGGCCGCAAATGTGCCGGGACAGACCGCCCGCCGCCCCTCTCCTACCGTCCGGCAGCTCCACGGTGCGGGCGCGGCGCAGGGACCTCGTCAGCCGGTTTAGCTGCTCCATGGCTCTCTCCATCCTCGGAGCGCCCAACCCGGAGCCGCCGTTTGTCCCTCAGCCCATCGCAGTGGTGGCGGTGGCGGCGCGGAGGCCGCCCAAGCCACCGCCAACCCACGACCGTCTGCGCATGCGCAGAGGCTGCGCGCATGCGCGGGTGCGGGAGCTTGAATGTGTGTGCTTCAACGGGACAAGAAGCCCCGAACCCTGTGGAATATGGGTGCTTAAGCGTTTGCTTGTTACAGGAGGGAAAGGCTTTTCACAGATCAGTTAAACGGGAAGCTTTAAACCTGAGGGGTTACTGAAAGTGAAAAGGGGAGGCGCGCAGCGAGGATGAAAAATGTGACTGACTTTACTAGCACTTTCAAAGTAAGCACAGGAAAAGGAAGGTATACGGATTGTAACCAAAACCATAGAAATGCAAGCAGCGCTTAATAGCAATCATAGAGTAAGACATGAAAAGCAAAGAAGGAATCTTCATAAATTATTCGTCAAGTCTTTTTGTGCTTCAGTCCGCACTACAAACTGCAACAAGGCACATTAAGTACTTGAATACAAGGATAAATTGTTACACTCTGAGAATAGATGAAGGGGCTCTCAAGTCAGCCGCAGATGCTCAATGGAGTAGAAGACTTTTCTATTTTTCAACAAGAAAGTTAGCCCAGATTGACTTTATCACGTTTCTTCCAGCAGATAATGGAAAAAGCAATAGTATATAAATCAGGTATCACCATGTTGTTCATGGATTTGAAATTCCTCCTGTCAAAATCTACTGGTCCGAAACATTGTTTTCTTATTCTTCTAGTCCTGCTGGCCGCGCTGTTTCTGCCACAAGCCAAGATAGCATGGTAGTTCATGTTTCACCAAGAAATGAACTAAAAATCTGAGTGCATGATATTTTTGTGGGGTACTGCAGATAGACAGGAATCTGACATGTTTCCATTTGCCTTGATTCACCTCCCTAGCAGTGAGCTCCCAGCTGCAATTTGAGTTCCTGGGAGCTGCTCTACCGGCAGATTTTCTTCTCCGCTGCATTGCAGTGTCAGGAGCCAGCACGTCTTCGGAGTGTGGCTTGGAGCCATCTCTCCCAGCAGCCATGTGCTCCCTGTGGGCTGAGCTGGCTTCTGCATACGCCAGTAGACTGGGGTTGGAAACTACCTGCATCTTCTGTTCAGGAAATTGTGCTGAAAGCAAGGCTATGTAACAGAGGACCTTTGCAGAATTATAGTAGAGATTGACTTAATTCACAGAGAACTACTCAGCTACATTCCTCTTTCCTGTGTTGCCATCAAAGAACATAAGACATTCACAGAAAACAAGTCCATGCTACGTTCCCTCTGCTCTTGAGAGGACTGCTCTTACTGCTGAATATATCCTATTAGGGACTGAGGGAATTAAGGTAGAGAACCATGCATAATCCCAGTGAAAACAATGCTGAAGGATCTATACTTGTCTCTGTGATTCCCATTCCTAATTCAGCTGCATGTCTGTCCTATACATTAATTCATACAGCTGTATTTTAGTACATCTGACTATGTAAAATGCTATTGCACTGATATTCAAGGTGTGTTAGGTGTATACTGTTAGATAGATAGACTTTTTACATATATACATGAATCCTTGTTATTCCATATGCTTTTCAGATTCCAAAATTTATCCTTACCATTGGTATCAATAGTATTGAAGGCAAGAAAATGTAGCATTAAGCTGTTTCACTGTTAACTGTTACCCAAACCAGAGATTGTTTCAATTGTTTCTTTTGCATATACATGTTGAAAACTATCAGTGCAACCTCACTGTTTTCAGGCATTTAGTAGTGCATAATAAGGATTATGTCCCCATTTATTTCTACTGCCAAATGAAATGTGAAATTGGCTGTGTTCAGATTTGAGTTCTGAGGATCATTATTTGTGCTATAGCTGCAAAGTTATACTAAAAGATGCTGTAATAATAATAATTCTTGTTATTATTACTATTGCTCAAACAAAATAAGTTCTGTTATTTCTATGTCTTGTCTAATTTTTGAGGAATATTCTCCTATCTGAAAAGATGCTGTTTTTTATAATCACTTAATGGGATTTCTTAAAACCATTTTAATATCTTCTTTTAATGGGCAAACTTAGCTCCCTAGATAATACTGAAAACTATGTTCTAGAAAAGTAAAAATTGTGTATCTTTTGACAGGTTTCTTTTAATATGAAGAGATTTCCTCAAGGGGGGACGTTCAGTCAGAGAATGGTCTGAAACTGAATATTCTGTGGACAAAGTGCAGTTGGTTTGATTCAAACAACTGACAGGTAAGTAGTCGTGGTTCAGGACATCAGAGAAACTCCCCATTAATTTTACTGTATTTATTTTTTCTGCATTGTTCAACTATTGAATTCTTTCCTTCTGTTTCTTTTCTGCTTTGCTATATGAACTATAATAAATTTTGGTTTCTCTTTCTGCAACTTATAACAGTCCTGCAAAAGAGGTTTTCATTTCTTTTAATTCTACTTAGAACCTAACATAAGGTTAAAAATGTTATTGTCTATTTTTATATGCAGCATCCATTTCTATTCTTTGTGGAGCAGCTAGTGCTACTTGATGCCCACCTGCATTTCCTTGAAGCTGAGTTGCTAAAATTTCTCAGTAATAAAGCATCCACACTCGAAGATATATTTTTTACTTCTTTTGTCTAATATGTCCATGCACCTTTTCTGAAGCAACTAATTTTTGTTATATTTCTGCTACATTTCTGTTGTATTAATGTCTGAAAAATAGTTTCACTGTGCCTCAAAACAGATCCACAGTGCTCAAGGATCAGAGTGAAGATACTTTGAACTATTTTCATAATGTCATAGCCCTTAACTTTGCTACATCTTTACTGGAGCTTGAAAAGCTTACATCTGTGTCTCGTATTTAAAAAAACAGCATCAGTCTTCTTTTAGTAAAACCCATCTTCTGCACAAAGCATTTTTGAGAAAAAAATACCGGAAGATGAATGAGACATAGACAGACACAAGCCTTTGTTCTCCTAATCATTATGCTCCACTTGGCGTTGGAATCAGTGGTGGAATCAGTGAAAAGCCACCTATTTAAATATCTGCTTGGGCAGTAGGGACTTAATAATTATTCTGTCCTTGTCTGCCTAGCTTTGGTGATGCTATTCTTGTAATGTTCTTGCTGGCTGTCATGTTTCCCTGCCCCCTTTCTCTGGGTAGTTGTGTTCGCAACTTTATTCTGTGCAGCTGCAGCTCTCTACAGATGTGAGTTTTTTTTTCCTCCAGATAACTACAGCAATTTCTTTACATTCTCTCATATTTCTAGAACATGCATATTTACAGTTCTGCAATAGTAATTATGACTTAAGGTCCTGTAATTCGTTATCTCTGAACTCAGCAATCACATAAGGAAACAGGAAAGGTGAACAATGCTGAAATATTATATTACATTCTAAACAACCTAAACATATTACAGGAACAATGGAACTAATTATTTTGTTATATTTGCTGCAAATGTGTAGTTTTTGATATACTGTTTTTTGTTATCTATCCCTGTTTCAGGTCCTCATTAACTCTGCAAATATGTTATTCAGGCTTACACTCTTAGCTGTCATTCTAGAATTAATTCTGTTTTGAAGGACAAGCAAAGTCTATTAATTTGTTCCTGATCAACTAATTTTCTTCTTGGAAGTGTATTAAAACTGGGCTATGCTGTTGGGACACAAGGGCGCATTCTGCCATTCAGAGAGGTTCAAAGGAAGGAAATCTCATTTCTTTTCTAAATAAATGAATTATTTATATACACATAAGAAAATGCTGGGTTGATCTAACCTTAACACAATAGTAACTGGAGATAATTGATCTGCTGTTTCTCTGCTGTTTGCTGCTGATGCTATACAGGTGAACTCCCCTCACTATCCCAAACCTCCTGCAAAGTATTGCCACAGAAGTTGTTGATTCCTGTGAACAGTGGACAAACTAATAAAGTACCAATAGAAGTTTCAGATAAATGTCCAAATTACTTTCCAGCTTTGTAGCAATATACTGCAAGTTGCAAATTGTTGCATAAGAAAGAAACTTCTAGCTTTAAATACAGAAGAATATGAAGATGTAGCCTCTTATTATAACACCATCTTGAGATTAAAAACATAATGTAGCAATTGCTATACTCCTTGGACTAGGAATATTTCATGCTCAAGAATGGATCCTATTTTGCAGACACTGGAGATGTGCCTTTTACACTTGCACCACAATAAAATGCATGATGAAACCTTGTAGAGCACAGTGGCGCTCCCAGAAACTGTCTCGACTAAATATATGCAAGAGGCAGGCCTCACTATACCCATTCTGCTGGACGCTGGTGGCTATTAATTCACAAAAGACAGAACATAATTAGAGATGTTTCCAAACTATACTCTCCTGCTACACTAGCCAATGCCTTTAAGTC
>JBCJKH010056391.1:0-46729 GCA_039877255.1 Loriculus beryllinus
ATCTACCTACCTACCTACCTACCTACCTACCTACCTACCTACCTACCTACCTACCTACCGGCATCCCACAGCTACTGCTCTCCCTGAGAAAAAAAAAAAGGAAACACTAAACCACTATTCATCTCTTTTACTCCAAACACCAAGTCTATTTGTTGTTTTTGTTGCCTAAGTAACATTTCAATGGGACCAGTTCCACAATCTGGATGACAATGAGCACACCCCAAACACCAGGGCTAGCACAGAAAAGTGAGCAGCAGCTCAACCCATCACCCACACCACACTCATCTCTACCAACCTATTTACTTCCAGACCCAGACAGCTGACTTCTTGAAGCTGAAGGAGCAAGATGATGGGGGACAAACTGGTGAATGAAAAAGGAGCACGTCGAAGGACATGGGCAGAAGGAATATCCAGCTAGCACTGTCTCCAAAAATGCACCTCATTTGGGGCCTTTGGTGTTACTGCTCTCTAAAGTATAATAAGAGCAGAAAGAACAAATTGAGGAGGGCTTGTGAAAGCTTGCCTGGTTTTCCTAACATATCAGTTGTCTAAAAAAAGTTATTACCTCCCCCTATAGCCTTGTCTAACAAATAATACATTCCATCTGCCAAGCTTTCTTTTTTCCTCTTTTTTTTTTTTCCTTAAATGCCTCAATCATCCAGGGATAAAGGAGCTGCAACTGTATTTATTTTATTTCCCTAAGTGTAATCTCTCTCCACAGCAGATGTGACAATTTACTGCCAAAGTAAGTTCATCACACAATTAGCGGTGTGAAAGGAAAGCCTATTGTGTACCATAATGGTTTTTCTCGCCATTAGCAGTTAATAATTACCGACACCGGCTTCGGGGCAGGCTGAGCCCCCCTGCCCAGGCCCCCATTTCTCTGCGGCACTGACACACTGTTCTACAGCCACCGGGGACAGAGACTTGAGAAGATGATGAATCCTGAGAAAGCCATTGCTTTATTTCTCCCAGACCCACAGAGCCCCATTTTCTGAGGTGGCATGCACAGCTGTGTCTGGACTGGCATCGGTCCCCTGAAGTCCCTTGACTCATCTGATGCAGATTGATTACTTTTCCATTGGTGGTATTTTGGGCAAGCTGTTGCTTTACGGTTACAGTAATGACTTTGCTATAAAGTTTTACTGCATTTTCTAATACCATTTCATAAATATTACTAGCACGATACTAAGTTCAACATTTTATGTAAAACCCCATAAAGTAATAATAAAGATTGTCAGAACTGGACCTTTAAACTATGCAACATATTTTCATACAAATCACATTCCAGAAGCTGACACTGCCTTGCTTTTTTGGTGCTATCAGCATTTCCTATGACAGGTACACTGGGTCTCAGGTGAACAACTGTCTCTACTACTATTGCTAACTTCTGCCTTTAAAAAAGAAAAAATCTATTTTGGAGCTATATTTCCGTAAGGGGGGTGAGGGCGGTTTTTTTCACAGAGATTATTGTTTTCCGGCAAAACTACAACAAAGAACTAAAATAAGCCCAACAGAACTCCCAACAGAGTCAATACATCAGAAATTAATAAAGAGCCAACTAAGAGTGTAAAGCTAATGAGAGCATATACAGAAGCCTGCTAAACCACCATGTTCATGCTACGCATCTGGAAGAAAGGCGAACTTCAAACTACATTAAACTGAGAGTACTTCACCCCAAACAAGGACATGTACCCTGCAGTTTAAAGGCTTTTATTTATGCTCATTAACTTTACTTGAGCTGCTTGTATGTGCCTGCTCCTCTCAAGGCAAGTCCTGAAGTTGCTGCATGTGTCTCCACTGCTCTATCCCAACTTCCATCCAAAGCAGCAATTTTGCTTTTCCAACCGGAGAGCCACAGTTATCCCTAAGTCCTAATCACCAGTTCACTCTGCTGGTCAGTCACTGCTTACAACAGGGAAAAGGGCAGTCACGCTCAGGAGCCTGCCACAATGAAGTCCTTATTCTGTGTTCTTCTGTGGAATGGGCTCTCTCCTTCCATTCATTGTAGTGAGAAATAAGACACATGGTTTTGATATCTAATTCAGACATATAAAGTGGGCATACAAATAGCATGTCCTATCGGGACATATTGGTGAACTAAGAGAAAAAGAAACCAATAACGTATTGTTCAGTGAAATGGGTTGAGTGCCCTGGTTGATGTTCCAGGAGAGTTGATAAGAACTCTGTTTTAGAAATGAGCAATATTTATTCAGGAAGCATTACTGACATAATGGGAAATTATTTCTGTAAATGGAAAGTAGTTTTTTAATGCTTGAAAAGATATGGGCAGTTTAAACCAGATGCTAGATACAAAAGCAATCTGAATTCACAACAAGTAGGTTGTCACAGCCATGTAGCTAGCAAATTTCAGGGCAGCTTTTACTCTTATCATGGTTAGACACATTTTTTCTCATACCAAGTTTGGCTACATCATGGTCATATATGAACTTCTTTGCTCGTTCTCCTGCCTCTTTCCCACACCGCTTTTCACCCCTGGTGCCCTTGCTCTTTGCCAGACTCAGCCTATGAGACTACATGTCACCCTCCCTTGGAAGTGGTGTTGCAAAGCTCAATCCTGTCCTTTTTCACTTTCACCTTCCATGAACCAGCATGCCTACCAAGCACATCTGGAGTGCTTATCTAGCCCTTACACCTCCATATGGACCCTGCTGAGACCTTGGACTGCCTTACCAACTGGAGAGAGGCAGCGCATAAGCAACACGGTCTAAATGTGCACATACATTCATACATGCCCCAGGCCTAAATCCTCACTGCCAGCAAGCCTTCCCTTTGAGAACACTTTGTGGGCTGCCAAGGAAACTGCAGAGAAAGTTCATAAGGACTGCTGTATTTGCTGTCATAATAATGAGATTGTGCAATATAGGTGACAGATCAAGGTAACTTGTGCTGAGTAGATGTGAGAAAAGAGCCTCTCGAATTTCTTCCAACTCCCAATCCTTTTCCATGTGCTCAGAAAGGGGATTGCAGATGGTGAGAAGGGAACAGTCTCTTCCCCCACACTGTAGTGGTTCAGACCAAATCCAGTCTTTTGCCCCATATCACTTTCCTTAAGAAGCTGCACTCACAACATAGCTGTCTTCACCAGCTGTCCCTCTGGTCCCTGTGCCTTCCCTTCCAAGTGGGTAATGCGCTCTGTTCACAGAAAAGGCTGGAAGACATGGAGAGGAGTGAGGAATAACATTTCATCAAGAAGATTCATTCATCGTAGGCTGTTTAGGATTTGAAATTGGCACCAGCTATTCCTCAAAAGACAGATCACAGAGCTGCAGAAAACAGGGTGAAAAGAAATTTGAGAGGTCATCTAATCTACCTCATCTCAAAAGGGCCATCTGTGGCACATTTGTCTGACCCGCTTTCAAAAGTCTTCAAAGACAAAGTGCCCGTGATGTGTCTCTCTGGGAGTTTGCAGAGCAGCAATCCCCAGGACATGGAAACAGCTACTTCTAGCTTCTTTCAGCAGGCAGCCGCCTAGCAGCACAGTTGCAGTGCACAGCTTCTGTTCGTGTTTCCACATGCTGTGAAGCACTATCTGACCGTATGTGAAAGGTGGCTGCTACACTTCTCAATGCCTGGTTATATGAAGCAGTTACAGCAAAGAATCCCCATTCAGAGCAAATGCTCTTACACATAAACCCCCAGAAGATTTTTTTCCTGGCTCACAAGTGAGCCATTCCTGAGCCTGGAGCATATTGGATCATGTGGGAGGATTCTGCCCCATTCTAAGCTTCCTCATAATTTCTGTGTCGATTTCAATATATCAAATCAGGGATTTCTAGCAAAGCTAGATGAAAGAAAAAGCACTGATTTCTACTTTCAGAACAAAGAGTTACTGGCCAAGAGCTATTAATTAAATATCATCCTTTAAAAATTTCATTTTGTAGGTTTTTCCTCTCTCACACCAAACCATCAACGCCTGTGCAAGGAGTCTTCTACACTTTTTCTGGCTACTGATTATCTGCCTGTCTCAGCCATTTGGCTATTTAAAAACAAGACTTCAGCCACTTTCATCTCATTTTTCCATAAAAGCTAATTGCTGCTTAATGTTTTCAGTCTTCTCACATTGCAGTGCATCAGCTGATGATTAGGATGTATCTTGCTCCCCCAAGCACTTGTCATTCAGAAGTAAATTCTTTTGTAACACTTCTGTCCCCTTCTGTCATTCTGGGGCTCCTCACCAAACTGAGTTTGCTCCTACATATTGATTTGTCTCCTTTTAATTGATACTGATTGCAAAGAAATCTCAATGTGGTACCAAACCATTCGGCAATGGCAAACAAAGAGTGGCTGCGTTCTTTTGAACAAAGGCTTTAGCAGAAGTAAGAAACAGAAGCATTTTTCCCCTTCATTGATCTGCCTCAGTTGGTTGGTTTTTTATATATATAAACCAGGCTGCTTAGTATCTTTCCCGCAGAGCCTCTTCACTTTTAAAGAAACAGAACAAATCTCCTTGCAGACTCTCTCCTATTAATTGTTTAGAATGCATTTTTCTGAAGGAAACACAATGATATCTCAGCAAACATTTCATATTACTTATAGCAGTAAGCTCTCTAGGAAGTTTGTCTGAGCTGTTCCCTTATGGCTGAAATAGGGCTACTTCACAGTTTTCAACGCTCTACTGCCTTGGGACTTAGTGCGGTAGACATCTATTTTAAAGTTGCATAAGATTAATTTTTTATGCCATTGAAGTGAATTAGCTTTGTAATTAAATTTATTTTCAGTTGTCTTTCGGTTTTTTGTTTTATTTTTTGTTAATGCAGAACGCTGCTTATCTTGTGTTTGCATTTGGAAGCAGAAGTATTAAAGTGTGTTATTAATATGGTATGTGAAAGCTATGTTAAAATTTACTTTCTAAGAAAACAAAATTCTTATCGTTTACTGTTAATTATGTAAAATGTTTTATAATCAAGAGAACTCAAGAGAGGAGGAATTCCCTGTCTCCTAAATTTTTATCTGTTGAAGAAAAGAGAATTCATTAATGTAGAAATAATATCTGTAAGTAAGGAATAGATACGTCTCTATATCTTTTCTGAGTGTGAGCATTGAATATCATATGAATTCAGTAATATTAAAAGAAGAGAAGATGTGATGGGTACATTATGCATGAACCTGGTGTAGTTTGCTCCTTCAGACTTTGTCAGCTTACTTGTGCTTTTTCATTTCTTTTATAGCAGAGATCAGAGAGCAAAAGATTCCCTTGGCAGGGGAGCTAAATTGGATAATAATATATTAAGGGTAATAGGAAGGGGGGAAGGGAAGAGGGAGGGTTTCACTTCACAGCCTTCAAAGATAATTAGTGGAAAGTTAACACTGAAATAGCACTGAGTGCACACTTCTGTAAATTCCTACTTTCCTACTTTCATTTTTCCCAATTTCATTTTTTAAGTGTTCCAATGGACCAAATCAAGGAATTGATTTCCCTGCCAGGCTGGAATTATCCCGAAGAAAATATTTACTACAGTGATATTTTGTTACCTTAGAAAGTCCCAAGAACAGTTAAACTTAAAATAGCAAAACCCATATTCTAACCAGATGAAAAGCAAGTTTTTAATATTTACATCTTCCCAGGTTATTCCTTCTCAACATCAGGGATGGGATGCTGGATACTTAGACTGCTACCAGTCTCTTTGCTTTTCAACTCAAGAAAGCATTCACATTCATAGCAGCATTTTAATAAATCTTTAAGTGCTTTCCTGAATTAGAACCAAAATTATCACTCTCTACATGATATATATTTGACTGTTTAAAACTTTACTTATTTTTTCTTCAATTCTTCCTATTTCAGTGGTTGAGGTTTGGTCTTGGGGATTTTCTTTGATTGTTTGTTTGCTTGGGTTTTTTTCCCCCATTGCTCCTGCCTGTGACATCTTCATTTTTTCATTATCAGCATTCTGGTGAACGTGTTCCCAGAACCAAATGAGTCGTGGTCACCCCTTTCTTATCTACCTACTTCACTGAAAAAGTTGGAGCCATTTAATTTTGCACTCTTATCTGCTTCATTATAAGAATGCTACTGTGTGAAGTTGGATCAGATCTCCCAGCAGTCACCAGAGCTGACTCTTCTTGCTCTGTCAGACACACCATGATGAAAATGAAAGTAACACAGGACTGTCAGAAACATCACCCAAGTGCTCTCGGAAGTGGTGAAGGAGACTTCAGAGCCCTTGGTGTGGGAATAACTGGAATGACAAAGAGTGTTGCTTCTCGCTTACAAAAAGCACAAAGCAGAGTAACAAAACATCCACCAGCTCTCCCTCCCACCATATACATTAACTGAGGCTGGCTTTTACTCACAGAACAGACTCAAACCCATTCATTTCTACCACATATCCTCCATGAATGATAAACTTGGTTTTTGTCACCTCTTACTCTGTGTCTCACCCATCACTGCATTCTGTCCTTCTCCACTATTTCAAGTATCCATTTTGGATTTGAGTTAGGATCATATAGATAAAAACACCTCTCTTGTATACTCTTTTATTTTTATAAGAGCTGAATAGACATTTTACCTGAGCAGGTGCTACCACAACCATGGTCTAATAATTCTGTTTTCTAATGATATTCTACTATTTGGTTTGCAAGGCACAAAGTGATTGCAGAGTTAGCTTGAAATAATGAGTCTGCAAAGTAAAGCTGGCTTTCATTCCTATGACTCATGACCTTATGCTTATTCAAAAGTTCTTGACTTATTCTGTATATTGATATGCAATGCTAAACTCTTGAAGAATTAAAATTTTAGAAGATGATTTCACATTATATTATTGTTTAATGAAATGACAGAAACTCCAAATTCAATTATATAGCTTCTTGTCTTTAGCCAAAAATCAGTTCAATAAGAGAAAGAACATGACTTTGAAACATAGCTTATTGATGCATTTCATCCTCTAAAACTATACAAATCAAATGAACAAGAATCTTTTTTTTTTTTTCCTTAGGGTTGTGTCGAGATTAGGTGACTGAAATAAGTTTTCACAAGCCTTTTTCTTGGGCATTTAAAATTCTGGAATTCTGACTTCCAGCATCCACACAACCTTTCCAAAGTGCATTCCTCAGCAAGAGTGAGAAGCTCAAAAATGTCCATCCTTCAAAAGATACAGCATTAGATCTTGGAAAGGAGGAAGTCACTAGTACATTTAAGAGTTTGGGAAGCCTCTCTCAAGCAGCATACATAACAGGCTGACGGTGCACTCTTCATTTTCAACCTGGACCCAGGCTCCATGTACGTCATTGCCTGCTATGTTTTTATGACTACAGCATTAGAAAGAACAATGTAATTACAGTGCACATATATCTTCAATAACATGGATTACTCACCAGGCTCCAATATACAGCTTCTCCAAACAATATATGTAAATTTTTAAGGATTGTATATGAAGATACTAATTACCAACGGTGCCGGCTGAGGTCCTATGACAAAACCCCAGCTGCAATCACTCAAAAACAAGGTCTGAGAAATGGTTTCACCATCTCATTACATATGAGCTTCTGTTAGCGGAAGCTGGGCATTAAACGAAAGTATTAATCCTTGCTGAGAAAAGGATATCAGGATTCTGTGTTGACTGCCCAACCACTGCTCTGGGTGCTGAACAGAAGAAGGTTCACAGTAATAAACCCAAAGTTATCTATTCAACAGCGAATCCAAGTCAAATTAACACAGCACACAAAAATAACCTCAACTAACACTTCAGAAATAATGCATTTGAAATGAGAAGTAGACACTTCAAATCAATTTGACCTGCATGAATAAGTGTCTTTTTAGATAATAATGGGGTGTCTGGACTTTCATTTTAGCTATGGAAGTTCTGGAGTACAGCGAGTTCATAAAACTATAATATGCATTATGGGAAAATCAACTATTGGGTCAGAAATTAGAGAAAACTGGGGTCTAACACAAGTTATAGCATTACAGAAACTTTTTAAAGGTAAAATACAGTTGCCATTTTCAAAACAGTTCATATGCACGGAATCTACTCAGTCATGGTTCCCTAGGCAATGCAACCTGCTATCCTAGAGGAGCAATGGAGGGTGGAACAGAGTAGGAGACACCACAGCCAGGCAGCTGACAAGCCACACAGCAGCTGTCAAATGGAAAATATAAGAGAAGATGTCCATTGCTGAGCCAACAGCTGTGGCAAAATCACTTTCCTTAGATGAATCTTGCTCATTATAATGTTAACACACACCTTCATCCCAAAGTTACCCACATCCAAGGTATGATCACCTCTCACCTAGCATGTGCTTTATGTTTTTTTATCGGCTATATTTTTAAATGAGAATTTTACACCATTCAATAATAAAAGAATATACGACTAGAGTCACTCAAGCTCCACCTAAGAGTAAAGAAAAATATAAGAGTGAGAGAGGAGAGGAGATAGGGAAGACACCATTGTAACTTCTGGGATGGGCTGAACCCGGCTTCTCCATAAAGAAGCCTATTGGGCAAGAACTTTATCTTACGTGTGCTAGATAACTAACTCAGGCTAGCTGTTATTGACAATTATGGTTTGGTTGTATATCACATCAAGCTTGTTTTTGCAGACAGCCCCTATCAACAGCAATCGAGAACCTTAATTTGTCAGGATTTTATATTAATAAAGAGTGTTATTCTGTAACATGTTAGTGTTAGTCCTTTGTGGGTGCTAGCAGTGGGTAGCACATTCAAACAAAATGGGCAGACCCACTGAGAGGTCCCCCGATGCTGTTGGCATGTTTCCCTGAGCAAGTCAGTCGAATTGCCCTCTGATCAAACACCACTGTTCAATGAAAGGTCCCTGTAACAGGCTGCTGACAGACTGATCAGTCACAGGGGTCCTGGCTCTCTTGGGGCACTGATAGACAAATCAAACACTAGGGGTCAAGAAAATCTTCCCCCCTTTCATGTGGCATGCGTGCAGGCTGCATTCAAAAGTTCATGGGGAAAACCAGAAAATTACCTAATTGTGTGCTTTCCTGTTTCAAAAAAAGCCCAAGCATATACCTGCTATGCATTCCTGCACAGCTAGGGATACCACATCATCACACACCCAACAGTAAGCTGATACACACACTATAATTCATTTAACATTCTTACAATAAAAACCTTCATACATGGTATTTTTAGGGTGGAACTCAGCAATTTCAGCCCTGCTTCTGGTTACCTGAAGAAGCAGGAGGCATTTCCTCATCATCTGTGTTTGGACCCCGAGTACATCACCTGCAGCACACGCTGCGTGCGTGATCAGCATCACAGCTTATGCTGAAAGCTTGCAATGATTATGAGTTACACAAACAGGGCAAAAGACTAAAGAGTTTGGGTTTATATAGTGTGAAGTACATGATCAGAGTCCCCACTGTCAGGTTTCAGACACAGCCTCATGCTGTATCTGTACATCAGCCTGAGACCCTGCCATGGTTTAAACCCAGCTGATAACTAAGTACTAGGCAGCCACTCGCTCACCCAGTGGGATGGGGAAGAGAATGAGAGAAAGGTCAAACCTGTGGGTTAAGAACAGTTTAATAACTAAAGTAAGATACAATATGATACTACCATTGATAATAATAATGATAATGATAAGGGAAATAACAAGGGGAGGAAATATAACGCTTAAAAAAGGGAAAGGAAAAACCAAGTAGTGATGCACAATACAGCTGCTCACTGCCTGCAATGACCAATGCCCAGACCATTCACCATCCAGACAATTTCTCTAGAGAAGTTTGCTACCTACTAGAAGCAAACATTTCACAATGTCACAGAGAGGCTGCTAAGCCTGCCTATGGAGTATCATCTGCTCCTGCTATTTCATGTAGGGTCTAGTGATCTTGCAATAAGGAAACTGAACCACCTCGCAGAAAAGACTATGTGTTCCTCAGGGAAAAGTTAAAAGGATTGAGAGCACAGGTGGTGGTCTTCTCTCTACTTCTAGTCAAACCAAGTGGTGCAATAGATTCTTTAGAGGGAAGGGATGTCATCCAGAGAGACCTGGATAGGTTGGAGAGGTGGGCCAGTGCAAACCTCATATAGTTCAACAAGGACAAGTGAAAGGTCCTGTGCCTGGGTCCTTTATTGGGGGCAATCCTCAACATCAATACAAACTACGGGATGAATGGGTTGAGAGCTTTGGTTAAATCTTAATAAAAAGTGGTAAGATCTTCTTCTATTAGGGGTTTTCCAAGAAATTACATGCATTAACATGGTGGTAGGGAAGGGCAGCATGATATATAGCATTATTACAGTGTTTTTATTACAGCATTATTACTTGGACATCTGTTATGTCCAAGTAGAGATAGTGGCTCAAAGTAGAATCTGTTCATGGTGAGTAAGAACCATAAGACTTTCAGTATTTCTGACTGGAAGATTTGTTAAAACAGAGGTACACAATTCCTAATTACAATGATGATATAAAATATTACAATAAATCCTGTTGTACAAGAAAGCAAGGGTGTTCTGTTTTTAAAATCCAATTTAGTCTAGAATATAAGAAAAGTGATGTTTTATCTTTAACAACTTGGGGAAAATAAACTGGATTTTAATTATGAGAGAAGTATGATAAAATTAAAGCTAAAGAAAGAACAATGATTAAAAAAAAAGCTAGCTGAAGTATTCTTAAAGAAAAAAATGCATTTCTACCTCTTTTTTAATATTGTAAATTGAATTAAGGTGCCCATAGTTGTTATATAAGAAAGATAATTACAGAAAAATCTTCAACTGGAGAAGCGCTTTAGCAGTCAACTGGGGTATATTCTTCAAGTTTTAGTTTATTCTGTAGAAAGCATCCACACTTGCCTGTGTGTGCACACAAGAGCAATCCATGCCTGAGCTTTAACATGGGATGCTCTGGCCAAACACTTCCTGCATGGTCTCTGTCACAGCTCACAGTGCTCAGCCTCCTTTCCCTGGTCTGACTGTCCATCCTGTGCCAGTGCTTGGGGACAATGGGAAGAAGGAAGCAAGTGTTTTCAACAAAAGATAAGACAATGGGGTGGATTGGCACAGGAGGAGGTTCGGCAGGTTGGAACAGAGGTGGACATGGTGTGGTATCTTGGCAAAAAGCTTCAGCAAGAGAAGATGAAAGGAAGGAAAGCCACTATGAGTGGTCACAGTGCCTGACCAGCAGTGCAGCCTGACAAGGAGGGTGCAGCCAGGCATGCTTATTTGTGCATGCAAATTTGTGCCTGCAAAGCACAAATTCATAAAGCCAATCTCAGCCTCTACCCTCACTAGCATTTCTGCTAACACTAGTGCCTTGCTCTGACCAGAACTGGACAAGGCAGGGTTGGAGCCATGCATACAAATTTCCCTCTGCCTTTGCAGAGGAAGGGGAGGGGGTGAGAGAGAAAAAAGGGGGAAAAAAAGGAGATAAATGAAGTTAAAAAAGCCCAGAGAACAGAAATATTTCTGTCTGGAAAGAAGGAATATTCCTTGCTGAGTTACAATTCTTATGTTTATATGTCATCTCTTCCCGTACCATAAACATTGTGAATGGACCACAGGTATTCTCCAGCTGGCTGTCAGACCTCCTCTTTCTCAGTTTGAATAATTTCATTAGCCACAAAAGCAGATTCTCTAATGTCTTAATTCACAAAAGCTTTAACAAGCCAGGCGTAAGGAGAAAAGGAAGGCAGGGAGGACATCATATTGGGCTTACTAGGCTGAGGGCATGCAATCCACTCACTCACCCTTTCCTTTCAGTTCTATGCTCCTCTCTATCTGATAAACTTTGCAGGCTTTATGAAGAAGATAAGGGAATCAGAAAAATAAATCTCTCTGAAGAGAAGCTGAGTACACTGTCTTCAGCAGGAACCAACTGGTAGGTATTCAGACTCGAAGCCTAAATATTGCCTTGCCATCATGACATCTCATGTAGATTTACAAAGCCAGAGGACAAGCTCCCGTTTCATTAAACAGTGTGTCCTTCCCTTTCTCACAATGCTCTTTCCAGACTGTATTGATTTAGACAACACATAATGAGTGCTGGCTCAGATTAAATACAGTCTCAAAACTCACTTGCGTTTTTTATCTTGTGACACAAAAGCCAACTGAAGACCTACCTGATTAGCAAGTATTTATGGAAGTTCTATGTAAACCAAAGACAAACCTGAAGTGAAGTCCTTACTTATTTATGTATCTGATAGTGCTTAGAGTCATTTTCAGAAATATACATTAGCTCAGAAATAATTGGTTTGTGTTGTTTTAGAGAAGGGTCATTGGAGCATGGACCATTTACCCTTAGAGCTTCAGATCTGCTTAGTCAGACAATCAAACGGAAGCAAAAGTCACATTTAAACGCTATAGCCAGCAACTGAAAATATTTTTTTACTTGTTTTGATTTATCTAAGAAAAAAACCCTCCACACACTACAGAAAGCAGAGCTAAAAGTGCCTTTTGTCCTGCTTGCATCAGTCTCTGCACCTATGGATTTGCTGACTTTAGTATTTTACTACGAGTGCCTATTGAAGAGCATTGGAGGGTCTAGTCCTGTGATCTACCTTTCTATTGCCATACTGACAGGATGTCCTGTCCTCTGTTTCTGTTAAAATGAGCAGACTTCATGAGAACATGGCTCCCCTGAGTCACTATCGGTTCTTGCATGGGTGATTTCTGCCACTGAACACAAACACTGACTAGCAAAAATCCTCCATAAAAATGAAGACCAGCCACAAAAATGACACCTTCTTGCAGGAATGACATGTACTTAGCACAGCATCCTGGTCTGCCAAGCTTCTGGTGCTAGGAGCTCAGTTAACTAGGTTTGCCTGCAGTACATATTTCTGCCCTATTTATTGTTTTCCCTGCTGAGGTATATAAATGGTTTTCTGGTTTTCCTCCTCTCTATTACAAATCAACCTGATTTAATTTGCACAATTTGATTTTTTTTCTCAGTGGTTTGTCATCACATTGTCTTCAGAATACTTGAGAAGCATTAATGAAACACAAAAATGTGCTAATTTGTGAAAATAATAAGCATGCTACTTAGAAGGAAAGGAATACATTTATGCTGGTTGTGACTCAGACATCAGCCAGCATCTTACCAACCAGCTCATCCAAACTGTGGTCTGCTGGTTTTAAAAAAGAATGGGATCTGGTTTAATTTCTTCTGACAGGCTTTTCTCCATTTAACATCTTGGTCAGCCATTCAGGAAAAAGGCTTGGTGCAAACTTGCACACTACATAGAGTTACAGCTCAGGGACATCAGTGTGCTGCGCTGCATGCGGCCAAGAAACTGTTGGTTCTATGCTTTGCTAAGCCATCAAACTCTGCCATCATTAGGGTGCTGCACCACTATTTAATGTAAAGGAGGACAGGAACCACTTATCTCCTCCGTTAGGGTTCATAGATAAATCTGCTTGGAGTTTTACATAGGAAATGATTCTTTCAGGGTTCTGCATTTGTCAAGAGAAGTCTTACAAGAAAGGCCAGTGACTCCCAGGACTACAGGTCTGATAGGTCTGGCATCACCATTATGCTTTTGGCCTTCTCTGTGTCTCAAATCCACACATATCCATTGCCAGAAGCTAAGCTATTATAAACAGTAGGCCTACATACAGAAGCCAAAGTCTTTTAAGTGGACCTCAAAATTACCTACAACCTCAAGTACGCAGACCAATTCCTTACCAGTGTTAAAATCAGTACAACAATAATGACTTGAGCAGGGTATCCTGTATTGCCACTAGTTTTAATTATCATTTTGAGGCTAGAAAGAACCAATATGTAGCTCTAGCCTTACCTCTTCCATATCACAGCCAGCTGAATTTCCCCCATGAATCTTTCCACCAGGAATAAACGGAATCCAGCAGAATTTGTTTCAATATAGCTTGAAAAATAACTTCACAAAAACTAAAGCGTCCTGATCCTAGTGATCACTCAAAATCCTGCTCAAATGTCAACTGCTTTCACACAGACCGATCTCTTTTCTGAAAGCCAGTACAAGATCTTAAAATATGCACAATTTGCTAATATAGCAAGCATGTGTGATGACCAAGGACAAAATACAGCTGCGGAATCACTGAATTTCTCTAAAACATATTGATGCAATGCATCAATAGGCTATTTTGCACATTTTCTAATCAAAATACTTAGTGCATAAGCAATACAGATGATTTTTAAACTAGAGAATAAACTGAGCTACCAAAAGTAAAGAAAAATACAGAACATGTGCTATATAATTGGCTGTATATACGTTGCTGCTGTTCACAGCAATGGAGTTCCACTACCTGAACACAGCAATCCACCATAATCCCGCAGTAATTCAGAGCTAAGAGCTTTCTTTCTCACAGTGTTTTTTTTATTGAAATGCCTCTGTAACAAAACACTATGGAGAAAATAAAGACAGCAAAACCACAACATAGAACCTAATCCATTGAAATCCAACCACTGTGTACAGGAGCAGGAGGTTGCCTCATAGCCACTCTCAAAGAAATATCCCTTCCTCTCTTCCATCAGCCCTTCTTTTTCCTCCCAGCACTCCCAGACTGGCATATCCTACCCACAGGAATTTCAGAGCTTGCTTTACCTTCTCATCCATATTGTCTTGCTCCACTCTGTTTAAGATTATCACTCACATCTGACCCCTTTGTTTTAAGGACAAATCTTCCAGCTGTCATAAATCCATACAACTTTACTGAAATCAGAGAATCTTCATCAGTTTAATCAGATGAGGAACATGCTTTTTATCCGCTTTTTCTGTCTTGTGATTCCTGCTTTTTGAATGGATGAATCCACCCTGTCTTCTCTGATCCTGTTTCTGAAGAAGCTTCCCAGCACTTCTGATTAATCAGAAATTTTTAAATCTACCTCAATACCTTTTCTCCTGTCTCTTAATTTCACTCAATTCTCTAATCTATTAATTCCCCACCAAAAATATTCTGAATTACGTGATCAATTTCTCTATTTTTTTGTTTCACTGAATTTACATCATTACATAAATGCCCTGTAGAAAGTATATACATAAAAGTTAACTTTGAAACAAAATACACTAATGCAATATAGTCCTGTACAGAATTTTTTCCTTTAGATTCTAAGAAAAGAAAAGAAAAGGAAAGGAACAGCCTTTCTCCATTCATGATGTGGGTGGTAGAACTGAAAAAAAATGAGAACTTCACCAATCTGGGAGACAAAATTGTTTGCCACCCTGACTGAACACACATGCTACCAGCAGTTATTTTTACCTAGCCCATCATTTTATGGCCAGGAGAGGCTAACAAAATCTCCTGAGAATTTTGGTTTTGGGAGGCAGCGGCTGCGTACTATGTTTCAATGTGCTGCATCCTGCATAACTGACCATACAATACAAGTTACACCCTCTTCTATGCTTCTGTCAGAGACAGAAGGGGTCTAGCCAACACATGGTGTATGCAGCCTTGCAGCAAGAGGGGATGTGGCTGATGGGAAAGGAGGTGGAACCAGAGGAAAATCTGTAGGGTAGTACCTCCTATTAAACCCACAGGAATTTTCCTATTCTAGATGAAACAGTCTGATCCAGTAAGGCGAATCTCAAACAACGAAACCTTTCTTTCTGGGCTGTTAAAATGCTTGTGAGAGAAGATGCAGGGCTAGGAGCATTGGGAGTGCTTGGCATTGGAAAGGCATAGGAGCATTGGAGATGCTCGGCATTGAGCGGCTGTATTGCTGTAGGGAACAGAAAGCTTCGAGTTGCCCTGATATAAGTACAGGCAAAACTGTGTACCTGCTGCAGTACAAACTGCCACAACAGTTTGGTGGAAATGAAGGGGTTGGCTTTTAATGGGTTTTTTCCCTTTTTTTTTTTTTTCTTATTAGGCTCTTTCTAGATTTTACAAGCAGAAGCAGATGGCAGGGACCAGTACATTTTACTTCTTTGTTCTTGCTGCGTGTGAAAGGTGCCAGATGGGTAATGATAAAGATAGAAATTCTCTTCCTGTAGCCCAGGGACAGCAAAAATGCAGAGCTTCAAGGCTGCCCTGTCCTCAGAGATTAGGTTAACATGACAATGTTTGTGTTTTTGGGGGGCCCACTGGTTTCACTCTGACTTTTTCCCAAGAAACTGACAGTAAACCCCAGTGACAACTTGACAAGGGCATCAAGACCATTACAATATTTCACGCAGGCCACCAAACCACCACCAGGTTTGGTTCATGCACAAACAAGCAAAAAAATATACAAAGTAGGTATGAAGTGCAGGGCCAAATCCTTCATGTGAATAACTTGGAAGATTAAATACTGTGTCTTCTGAGAGGTGTTTATTTACTTGGGAATTATGAATTATCAAAATTTTTATATAGGAGTAGTTTGAAGGTATATTAACATAATTAGCAGCAGTATTCTGAACCATTTTCTTAATGAAGATGGACATCTGTGGACAGGCAGGGCCTCATCCATGACTCAATGAAGTCTGTGTAATTAAATATTAATATTTTCCCCAAGTGATATTAAAATGTTAGGGGGTCATTTTGAGTTGCAAAGCAAGGAGTTATATATTGATTTTCATTAATCTGGATCTTTTCCTGGAACTGGTTTTATTGCACTAGAGTCCTTTGAACATAAGTGTTTTGTTTTTTTAAAACCACACAGTGTATGATGCTATATTCCGACCAAGTCAAAAGCAGCATGTCAAGATTAGTGCAGAGATCCCTGGGGTCTCTTGGCAGCTCACCAGGCTCTTGTTCCTGTTCTAACTTAATTTTTTATAATTTCCTTTTATGTTAATAAAGGCTTCTTGTGGCTGTAGAAGTTGGAGTTGTCTTACTCCATAGACAGCCTGGTTCTTATGTAGATACTATTTAGATTATTTAGAAGTCCTGCTGGTTGCCAGATGGAGCTCTTTTGGGTTTTGTGTTAAATACTTGGAAAGCTAAATAGCTTGACTTTTCCCTCCTTCCCTCCCTTCCTCCACCAGCAAAATAAATAAATACTTGAAAAATGATTACTAACAAGTTGCACAACTTCAGTTTTAAAATCAATTAGTTTGAAGTGAAATGACTGCAAGCATGAGATGCATCAGAGTAGGAGAGGTTTGATGGGGTTTGACTTACTTAACCATGATTTTAAACTCAACATTTTTTCTTCAGGTTCATTTGGGCAGCAGGAACTTGAACTTCAGTTTGAGGACGGTGAATCCTGAAAAGCATAGAACGCAGCCTTGAATCTTGCAGTAGTGTTTCTTGCAGGGTCTGAACTTCAGATGGAAACCCCAAGACGGTCTTAGACTGCAGTGGCTGTTAGTATTGCTGGAAATAACTCACAGGGTGTGGTTCAGTGGTATGCTGGGATGTCGCGAGCTGCTGTGTCCCCGAATTAGTTTAACCAGCCTTTGGATAACTGGGAGTCTCTGCGGTAGCTTCTGTGTCTCCCACCTCCTTGGTTTGAACATTTATGTGAAGCAGTGAGGAGGAGAGATTTGACATCAGGTTCTCCATCACCAACATGCTGCTCTGTTTACAAATCATATGATTGGCACTGTGAGCCCATACAGACACCAGGGTGGACTCACTGTGGGATGGTTTGAAACTGTGGGATGGTTTGAAACTGCTTTTATTCCCCTGATCTTTGGGGTGTGTGACCCTTCAGCCCATTCAGTCAGTTGAGTTCACAGGGGCTGTTTTAGTGTGCAGAGCATCAGCAGCGAAGCTGGGCCAGGTCTGGTTGGCCTTTGCCTGGATATTAGCAATTGTGAGGCTTTGTTTGGTTGATACGTAAATTGCTGAGGTCTAAGAATGCTTTTTAAAAGAGCACAGCCTGTTGGGCACTGTGGTGCTGATGAACTGAGGGACCTTCTGTGCCATATTCAGTGTATACAAAGTGTTCCTCCAGCTCATGCAAAATGTGCTTGGAAACAGTCAGTGTCCCACTAATCGTAATCATTTTATCATTAATAACCAATGGTCAAGACAGTAATTTTGGCCTCCAGGGTTATGGTTTTAAAGTACAGAGGAGAAAAATTATCAATTCCTAGTAATTTTTTTCACTATGTATTTATTCTGTCTGGTTTACATTAAATATAGGAAGTCTGTTGAATTGATAGGCATGCTGTTCAAGTGTACTTTGGCTCATTTGCTTTCTGAACATGCACGCTATGGGGAAAAATATGAGGAGAGTCAGGTAGATCTGTATGTGCAGTGCGACAGATTATAGGACAGTTCAGAACTGGCTTACAGTTAACGCTCTATTCTTATTTAAATACTTTAAATTTAGTCAATGCTTAGAAATTTACTTTCTGATTAAAAAATTACTATGGAATCAATCTGTTCTGGCAATGTTAGATTCATAGTTCAAAAACTTTATCCCCTTTTATCATCTTAAAGTAGCCATTAGCCTGAAATGTCTCAGTCTCTGTGTCTGTCTTAAAAAAAGAAAAAGGAAATTAAGGCCTGTATTTCAGTTTTAATATTTTTGAGAGCTTTACAGTTAATGGGTCGGCCTTAAGGTCCCTTCCAACCCTAACTATTCTATGATTCTATGATTCTATTTTTAAATTACAGAGCATGGAAAAATACTGGGTGTATTCTTTTTGATGCTGAAGTGAGCCATTGTTTCTCTGCTCATAATTAAAAACTTGCTTTTTAGAAACTGGGATTGGTTCTAGGCATTGCGAGAAAATCTGTGAGCGAAGCTATCTGCATGAAATTTCCTTAATACTGACTTTAACTGAACTCATTCAGAGTCTGTAATCTTGCCTACTCTTGTGACTGTCATATTAGAGCAGTTTGTCCCAACATCTTGTAAATGGAGCTGGTAGCATACGAACAGGCCGAAGAGCAGTTGTTGAAGTGAGTGGTACAAGCTCCAGAGACATGAGTACTATCTTTGAAACTTCAAAGCTATGCGCTGCTGGCTGGGGCACTGCAGGATGTAATAGTCCTGAGGAGTTACAGTGGAATACAGGGCTGAAAAAAGCTACGAGCAAGGGAAGTTTGTTTCACAATGTGGGCACAATTTATGGTTTTCAAGGGGCAGGGGAATAATTATTTGGTCAGAACTGTAAGAGTATTTAGGGGCTTAACTCCCATTGATTTTCAGTGGGAGCTATATGTCTAGATGTTTTGTGGACCTGGTCATTTGTGATGAACTTTGAATGCCTGTGGGTTTAGGATTAATTATAGAATGTTGTGGTAGAGTTTTACTGTAACTCTGTAAAGCTAGAAGATTTGCAGCTGAATTATGAACATGGGCCATAATTCTGTTCTTGCCATCCTGACCTTTCCATATGAGTTAAAAGCTCTTGTTACCCTTGCCTATGCCCTGGCTGACGAGTAGCCAGAAGCCCAGCTCTACCTCATTTATCTCTTCTGGTTGCCAGATGCCAGCATTGTTCATCTTACCTTCATATCAGAATCAAAGATTTCACCTCCTTCCTTCCACTCTCTGCTCCTGGTGTGACATCCAGATGCAGCACAGAGTTCCATTTGTGTTCATGTTATCCTCAACAGGCCATACAGATAAAGACATCCCATGCTAATTGAGGTCCAGATTGCATCAGGAACATACCTATTCTCTTTGTATGAAGGTTCCAACTACCTCAATATCACATACATCCTTTCAAAATAGGTCTTGGTTTCTTGGCAATCCATATTCCTTGGAGCTCTCGCACACAGTTCATCAAAGGGCTCGAATGAGATTCAGAAAAAAGGGTGATAGGACTTTAAGTATTTATGAGATTTTTTTAGTTGGGGCGGGGTGGTGGGTGAGCTGGATACTCTGAGACAGGTTAGTGGCGAGCTTAAATTCCTAGCAGCTCTAGATGCCCATTTCCCAGTGGAGTAGCACTGGGCTTTGTGCGGCATTTTCTGTCTCTTAACTATTTTGTTCTGCTAACATTATGTATTCAATTAATCTGCAGTTTTGAAGTTCAATAACAGGGAAGTAGCATCTGGATTTACACTGCTCTGTAAAATCTATTTTGATGACTTCCCTATACCTTTTCTGAATTGGACCCTGAGGTTTCTTTTAAAATTTCTTGTCTTGAAACAAATTTTTTTCTTTATCAAAATTACCTTCATTTTCTTTCCAACTGGGGACAAACAAACAAACAAAACCCTGGATAACCCTGGTGTATTTATCCAATTCCCTGCACATCTGCTTTTATGGACAGTTTCAGGATAATTAGGTAGAAATCACTTTCTTTGAAAAATAATCCTAAATATCAAAGTCATAGTCTGAAACTGGGGAGCATTTTGTTTTCTATGTGATTAAAACCACATCTGTTCATTGGGGTAGAACAGTAGTAAAGGAATGCTTCTCTGTCTTGGTACATGAGATAACAAAAGGCCAAATGTTTGGTGCACTTACATGATTGTACTGTAGTATACAGAAATGCCAGGCAGCATCAATATTGCTGTTCTAGGCACTGAGTATCCTTTTGATTACAGGCCCAGCACTTTGCAGTCGCTTGTATTGGGGAAAAAAAAGTCTGTTGAAGGCCCCTGTTAGTACATTATAATGTTCTGTATTACGTTTGGTTTTGTTTAAGACAAGAAAGCTCAAATTGGAATTATGTGCCAATTCTTTATAAGATCCCACTCATTTGGCAAAGGAATTGCATTAATTACATCTTGTTTTGTGTACTGTGTCATTACAGAAGAGAGAGCACATGCTGGGCTTGTAAAGGGATGAAATAATTCACTCACATCTTTGAGGACTTTGCTGTATTATTCCCTTTTCCTTTGAAAAAAAACTTTCCCTGGATGATAAATAAGCTTTGCAAATGTACAGTGGTGCTCAGAAGCTTGAGTAAAACACACTTTTAAAAACTAGTAAACCTATCAGATAGAAAGATGATTAAAAAAGTCAAAGTACTTTTCCAAAGCTTTTCCCCAAAGTATTCTTTAGGCATAGTTTTAGCTGGTTTTGTTGTTACATTCATTTTGTATTATTGTTGGACATTTGCTCCTCTATGAAATGATTTTATAAGTTCGACTGATTTCACTTACAGAAGATGCAGTTGCTGACTGGTCCTTGATCCTTAAGACTGTGATTTGTGAGATATTGCGTGTCCTTCCATGTAAGGCTTCTTTTTACTGATGTGATCTGGAGTTTGCATGAATCACTAATGACCAGGGAAAATCATTCCTGTCAAGAGAGTAAAGCATAAAAAATGTTCAGACCATGTCTACAAGAAAAGTCTGTAAGACTGACATCTCGTTTTCAGTAACTCTGTTGAACTAGCCCCTCTTTCTCAAGATTATGAATTGGAAATTAATGAGAGCATTTAAAGAATTTTCAGCTGCCAAAAAGGCTGGTAACTTACATGATGTGAGAAAGCCTTCCTTCATGTTTTGCTTCTGTTCGTGTCTATCTGGTCTGTCTAAAAATAACAGTTTAAATGTATTTTTATACCAAAAAATAGCAGGGTTTTGTTTTTGTTTTTGTTTTGTTTTCAGTAGGGAAAAAGGAAAGCCTCTGTTTTGGTTTTCAGAAGACTGCAAACCGATCAATATCCCTTTTGCTCATTAGATGCTGTGTAACTAAGTTATCCCACTGCTTATTGCACTCTAAAATACCTTTTACTGTTGATGTGCATTGACATCCTAGAGTTTCATTTTAGAAAAGTGCTCAGCTTGTTTATGTGCTTCAGTCATATTGACAGTATATAAATTCTTCCTCAGAACCAAATAATCCTTGTTAATGACAGAGTGAAATGATACAATGTTTATTTCTAAGGGGCAAAACTAGTGCTTTGCATAAGTCAGATTTATGAGAATTCAACCTAGTAATTCTAAAGGCTGTTGCATTTGTAGTAGTGTGTTTAAGGACTCTTACAAGCCTGAAGCATGCTATTTTCAAACTGTTTAATTTTATCGCTATTCCAGAGAGTACAGAATTACCTCTCCCAGACCAGGTTATTTGGGAATTAAAACCTTTTAGACTATACTTAGCGAAAATGATCCTAGTTAGATCTACTTTGCAGGGTGGGTTCTACCTGCAGATACAAAACCAGGATGTACAGGTTGATTGTGTTGTAAGGGGGTTGTTTTAATGCTAGTTAAGAACTACATTGCCTGAGATCAGGGTATCTGTGACTTCAAGGAAACATGGATTTTCAGTTTTTAGAAGCAGCCTTTTAAATTTGCTTTTATGGGTTAAAGCCCCAGAAACAATGAACTTTGCCTTGATCTCAGCAAATTATGCAGCCATAAGGATTCTTTCAGACAGATAGAGATCGGGTGTGGTAGGTGCAGGTATGGGGTATACAGGTATAAACATACATACAAAGGAGACTCCTTCCTAAGACTTGACCTTTCTTCCCCACACACTTCTCTACAAAATTGTATGATTCTTGCCTTCAAAGAACAGTAAGTACTGTTGGGAATACAGTTTGCTTGAAGGACAGTTAATCACTAAACAGGGGCCCTAAATACTACTTAAATAAATTGCTAAAAACCTACATCAGAATTAGCAGCTAGCTGATAACTTCTGCTTATAAGCGGGGACATGGAAATATATTTAGTAATAAGGTAAATGTTTGTCATCCTCATGCCTTGCCAATGATTTTGGGTCTCTGCATGTTAAGGCTAGGGAAGAAAGTGGAAACTTGTTTGGTTAAAAAGTATGTATCTGTTGTTAGGAAAGAAAAAGGTCCTTCTAGAATTAGCTTGGATTAAGCTAGTGGATAGGGAGATGCAGCTCTGATAATTAAGGGATTTGTGGAGCACTGTGAGTCGCAGTACCTATTAAGGGCATTTGGGCCAAGTCTACCTACAGTGATCCTTTCTCCTTCATCAGAATGAAAGCTTTATTGTCTACCCATAGGCTGTTACATATCTTCACCTCTCCATATGCAGAGGCTCTGCCTTTTCTGAAAACAGAGAAAAAATAATGCACCTCTTTCCCATGAAATATGTCCCACCAGTCACTTCTGTCCTGGTCCTGAGCATTTCACAATGTAATACTGTCTAGTGATGTTTTACTTTTGTCTTGCTTTTTTGCATTGTCACTCACATACTCCTTAGTGTACATCATCAGGCTAGAAGCCATTCCTCACCTCTGATTCTCCTCAAATGCTTCCAAAAATCTCTTGTACTCACTTACAAAACCAGCTGGAACTGCAACATCACTCCATTTTAAGCTGTGAATTGTGTTAGCCATTACATTGGTTCCACATGCTGCTTGGGTGGAGACATCAGTTAAAATTCCCAACACGGCCAGTCAGGCCAGGAATTGCAGCTCTGTGTAAGTGGTGGTGACTTTCTAATTCTTGATTACATTATGCTAGAAAAGAGGATTGTTCCCAGAGCAATTTACCAAGAGGGGAAAAATGGAAATACTGTTGAGGATGACCTTCCACCCCAGTGATCTATTTGGCTGGTGTCTGTTATTGCTCAGCTTCTCCGTCATGGGCTTCGCAGTAGTCCAGTGCTTTGTCATCGCTACTAAGTGGAGAACTCCTGAGCTCACTAAACAGTTTGTGAGGGGTTTGTGTAATGGCAGAAGGGTTTATGAATGCAATTGCAGAACAAAGTATTCATCAGGGTTACCTGAAGTAGATATGGGTCCTATTTGAACAGACTTTAAATGCATCAATTGTAAAAAATTCTGCAATCTAAAGTGCTAATCCTGTGTCTAAGATCCTGAGGTAGAGAGAAGGAGAGAGGAAAAAGAAGGGAATTACTTTGTGTCGCTCCTGCATGGGAGTAAGAAAAGTGTTGTTGCGTTTGTCTCCAGGAGAGAGGCAGTGCTGTAATCCTGTTTCATTTTCGTACACAGAACTTAAAAAGATTTTTCCTAGAAATGTGTAATGGGACTGTCAGAAAACAGACCACTCCCCTTCCCAGTAGTTTCCTGCTGAAGTCATTTAAGGCCTCTCACAGCTTTCATCTGTGTAGGCACTGAGAACGCGTAAGCCAAGATTCTTTTTTTCAAGTGAAGTACAGGCAAAAATGAAGCACTTTAAAAAAAGTCATTAGGAAAGAAAGTTGGAAGTTTCTCTGCATGTGAAGCTGGCTCGCTACTTAATCAGCTTCTCATTTCCTTTCTGTTTCTGTCAATCCCATCGAAGTGGAGCTAGGTGTTTTTCTTGTTTTGGGTATTGCTAAAAGCATGCATGTGAGCTGCCCAAAGAGGCGGAGAGAGGACTTGTTCCTTACTTCACTTCTGGGACTGTCTGTTCAGGGCTTTACACAGGAGGTGACTTGGAAAGGCTTGTGGATTCCATTTACTGTGCACTCAGACCTGATGATCGTAGTAGGCTGAACATACAAAACCTGCTCTGCAGGCAGCAGCCCCACTGCAGTAGCTATTTAAAAAGAAAAATTCCCTTTGTGGAGCTGGCAGATAGCCTGCATTCACAAAGATGGGGATTTCTGTTGGTACGTATGCCATGTTTAGCACAAGGCAGTGTGCTTTTAGAAAGAAGCCATTACTACCCTGAATAAATGGATGCTACTCAGCATGCATTTTCTGGCTGGACTGAATTCAAGCTTCCCATTCTGAAATGGATAGATTTTTTTGGGTTGCATTCACATGTCTCTCAAACAAATAGGTAATGTGGGTTTGTTCCTTAGATGAATGATACACATTTCATCTGATTTCTTTCAAGTTGAACTCTGCCTTGCATAGGAATGATAAATGTTTTTTTTCTTTCTTCTTTTGTCTAGAAAACCATGTTTGTACTCTGAAAAATGAACTTCATTCCCAAGACAGGTGAACTGCACTCAGAGGTGGATTTACTGGTACCTGTTTGTAATGCTACAGCAGTGCCGTAGGCAACTTATCAGACAGACATATATTGTGGTAGTATTGAGCTGTTCCATCCATCAGCCCTTTTGTAAAGCTTTAATTGGAAGTTATGTGTCCTTAAAGCCTAGAGGAGTCTAGGAGTCTTCTCTGCAGGGAATGAATTTTCCTATTTTACTCTTCGTCTCTGGGGCAGTGATGTATATACAAGTATTTCAGCCTTAGAGCATAAGGAACTTCCTGAAGTTAGCTGGCCATTATAAACTACATATGCACTTAGGAAAAGAAAATACTGGTATTTAAGTAGGCTGCCAGCATGCTGTGAATGCAATCCACTATATTGATATGACACTTCAAGTTTGTATTTGCATTTGCTATGAAATTGTGCATACCTGATGTGCAAGTTTTTGGAGTTGCCTTGATCCAGTGTGTAGGGAAGCTCTATTTGGTGAGCACAGCCTGAAGAACAACTTCACACTGCTTTGAATTAAACTCTCATCAGGTCCCAGGATCAGATTTGGGACTGATGAGCTAACTGGCATACTCGGATAAAACTTACCCCAAGCACCTGACCCTTACCCTGCAGTGATAGCAGGCTCTAAGCATTACCTGTCCCCATCACCTCCCTGTGTCCCATCTGCCCTCGTGATAAGACCATATGTTTGAGGCTAGATAGACAAGATGTCCTGTGGCCTTTCTGATAAGGGCCAACATAGTGTCATGTGAAGACACATGGCACATTAGACAGTCTGGATTCACGCTGTCTACACGGGCTGCCTGGAAAGAGAAGTTAGGTTGTGTCTCAAAACCTGTTTCTAGAAGTGGCTCTCTCAGATACAGTTTAAGCAAACCAGGGCTATAGCTATAGTCCTGTTTGTGCTGAAAACTTACCCAGCCTTTCTAAGGCTTTAGATCTTCACCTACTTACTAAGGTATTTCTGTTTGCCTGTCTTGTTACTGGCATTCTTCTTGCTGCTTAACTACAGTGTTGACAAAAGTTCTTGTCATACTGAAAACAAGATTTGAACTGAATCCAAAGGCTGTGGAGTCAGTGCAGCTGTGTGATGGGGAGGAGCCGATACATGCTTTCAATGATTTGAAACTACTAAGCATATATGCAAGGGAATGGCATCTGAAATGCTTTTATTTCTAGTGATAACTGATGATTTTCACCATGTACAACTTTGATTCTTATAAATTCTTGTATCAAGAGTCTAATCTAGCCAACCCGATTTCTGTGAATTAGCAGTGGTCGTTAGAGATGCCTGGTCTATTCTGTTGCAATATGTACACACACTAGCATATGTTGATAACAGGAAGTGTGTCATTCAGAAGCCCTTCTGCCAAAATCTCTGCTCTTTGTCCCCTTCTGTAATGGATGGCACCAGTCACCACAAGTCACCGGTGGTGACCTAATGGCCAGTCCCCACTAGTCACCACCTAGTTCTAGTGCAGCAGAGTTTTTAATACAGAATCCCTTTCTGTGTGTAAGCGCCCTTGTAAGAATCAGCAGCACACAGCTGGCAGTGTACAAAGGTGGTAAAAACCTGTATAAGCAGTATAAGCCTTACTTCCTAATAATGAAACAGAGTGGCTGGCAGAAAGTGGTGTCAGTGGCTATGTAGATCAGGAAAGGATAGGGTGTGTTCAGCAGGGGAATAGTGTTTGTTTAGGTTTTCCCTCCTGGGACTAGTTTAGTATTTCAAGCACGTTTGGGAACTTCTTTTCCCCCAGACAGCTAAGATGCAAGACAGTGTGTATGGATCTGAGACAATAAGACTTAACAATGCTTCATAAAAAGTGATTGCATATCCTAAAATGCTAGCTTTGTCTCTGGGTGTCTGTGTAGACTCTCTCAGTATTTGTTTGCTGACTTTTCTTTCAGCTTAAAATATGCAAGATGATGCCTCTTTCAGCCTGTTGGGGCTGACAAAATACTAAAGATCAACAAAGCCATAGAGTAAAATGCAGCTGAACCCAGTCCTGTACGGAGAGTCCCTATGTGTGCTGTGTCAGAGGGAACAGCTGGGATCTACTACTGACAACACTACTAAATCCACATTTTTTCCCGTCTGACTGTATGCTTATTTTGCATGCCCTGTCCAGCAAAATGGAGAGCTGATACTTGTCTCCTTTTTACTCACTATCTGCTGGAAAGTTATTTAGAGCAGCGATGTCTGAGTCACTTTGTCACAAGCTAGTTCAAAAGGCATATGCTGTATGTAAAACTGCTCCAAGAAGATGAAGAACAACCACAAAGGGACACAGTTGTGCAAATCACTATTCAGATATCTTGAAACATAAAAACATAGCTCTCAAAGAGGCCAGGACCCCCAAAATAATTGGTCAGGGTAATGGAAATTGTTAAAAGAATGAATGGTAGCAGCCACAACCATTGCCAAAATCACTACGGTCATTAGGCTGAGAAATGAGTCTGGTGGCAGTACATCCAGATGGTCAGACAACGAGACTTACTGACAATCCATCCATTTGCCTGATTGGAATCTCATCCACCCATCAGCTCAGAGACAGATTCCAGAGTAGTCCCAAAGGGGCTCCCAAAATCACAGGCGCTAAGCTCCTCTCAGCCTCTTGAGGGAGACTCAGCCTCCTCAGCAGTTAGCCAACCACTGATGAAGCCACAGGTTCAGTGGAGCCCTATGTACAACCACTGCATCATGATGTTAACAGACATTATTTTTGAACACTGCACGTCCTGTATTCCATGTGGCTGGGCTTAAATGCTGTGTATGCTGCCAGTATGGCCAAATGTGTGTCAGCAATTAAGGACCCCAGGAGGTCTCTCTGAAAACTGATGTACAAGCTTGTTTAGCTCGCCTTGCAACATAACTTTTTCCCAGCAGAATATGATCACTGTAATATGGAAGGGAGCTTTGCTCTACACATGCTAAGTACCCCTATCTGTCAAGTGGCCTAACTAACATAATTAGATTAAACTAAGAGGAATTGGGCCAACCTTGGATTCTGACACGCCTGTCAGGCTCAGAGAAAGGTGTATGGGCGCAAAAGCCGTCCTGTTCCTTCTAATGATAGTAATTGATCTAATAACAATTTTAGATTTTACGTTCTCTTCCTACAGAACAATTACCAGTTCCCTCCTGGAATGATCGGCATGTATATAAATCAGAATAAAGGAATCTGACTTGAACTGTTAGCTAAGTTTAAAAAAAGCTGAAGCTGCTGTGTATTAATGTGAGAGCCCTTGGCCAGCTGACTGAGGAAGAAACCCCCTCCCCAGTAACTGAGCTTTAAGGTTGTGAGCCTGAAGTCACTGTCACATACACAGGAAATGGGAGCACATGGAGCACATGTCCTTTTCTGTAAGTCAGTCCACGGCTACAAATGTAATGGAATTTGCAAGGTTTTGTGACCATTTCTGCTCCTCAGACCAGCATTAAGAACAGTACCTGACTCCTATGGTGTGGAAGCAAACCTGGTTCTACTTCAGAGGCAAAACTCAACAAGATAGAGAGGGGTCCTGGAGTCATAATACAAAAATCACTAGTTCACACTGATGTAAGCCAACCTGATGGAGGATAGTCAGATTAAGCAGCAGGTGAAGGAAATGTAATAAACATAGAAAACTGAAGCTTCTACTCATCATGTCTCTTTAGGATGAGATTAACAGGCAGAGTTTAAGCTTAAAAACTCAGAGAAGGAAATGAATACTGAAATTTTCACTTTGTTTTTCTTTTTTAATTTTGTAATAGCTATGGTTCTTGAGTTCTTCTTTTGAAAGTTGTCATTAATGCGGCACTATTTTTTAATACAGTTCAAAGTCAGATCCAGCTGGTTACCATAATACTAAGTTATCCTCTCCACAATTCACCAGTTCTCTTAAAGAGACAACTTTCTCCATAAGGCATCTGCCTTATTTTTAGACAAAACTGTGGCTATTAAATGTCTAGTTCATTTTAAAAACTACTATCAAGATAAAACCGATAAGACACTGACATTGCCGTAAAACCTTTTCTATGATACTCATATTGCAATATTATTTCTTGTTTATACTGCCTGGCATCCTGACAACCAACTGCAAAGACTTGATGTGGTAACAATAAACACTAGAATATTTGAAAGTGCCCTAGATGTCCATCTGCAATACATCAGCACTATAAATCGAGGCATGTGTCAGCTGCATTGACAAAATAAAGGTGCCAGGGTCTACTTCTTGCTTCCTCTCCTCTTTAAGTAAACCTTTAAAAGACAGAGAAATCTCTGTACTACAGAATGATTCACACCAGGTAAATAAATGCATTTTAGTTGCAATCATTCCTTATTGAATTGAAGTGGTATTAAGCTTCTTTAATCTCATCAATTCGAGAAAGCATGCACAAATGAAAAGGAGTGACTTTAACACTTTGGGAGGGGGAACTGCAGCTTGCAGAGAGCATCCAGCAAAGGAACAGGAATAATTTTATGACGACTGGGCTAAAATCTATGCCAGTTCACAACTTCTGCTACAATTAATTTGATTTCTTTGCTTCATTCCTGAAAAATTAGCCTCACGTGATAACCCTCATGCATTTCATCTATTTGCAGATGAAGCCACTGAAGAACTCAAAATACTTATAACGCTTTTCTAGTTCAATCTGATTCCCACTAGGGCTCTTACCCACTTTCACATGGAAATTTAGCTTTTACTCCCATCTGCAACACCAATCCACCTTAAAGAGTATCAATGAACATATGCAATAAAACATCTGAAATGGTCATGCGTAGGAATACTCCCCACCTAATGCTGAAACACAACCACTTCTTCAGTGAGCAGTGTAAGTAATATGACAGCTTGTAGCAACGCTACATAATCATCTACTTGGCTTAGAGCAAAAATTGGAGCAGTGGGAATGTACAACACTTGAATCAGCATTTGTTGGGAAAACATTTCTCTTGTGACACAGAAACCTTATTGACTGCAAATATCCAGAACTTTGATGGTACTGTACTTAAAGCTGGTATATTCAGCAAAAATAACTTCAGCAGTAGGATTAGGACGGGGATTTTGTTAATAGCTGGAGAGAGCTGGCCACATGAGAGTGACCATTGTTCCTGCTGACAGTACCTGTGCACTTCTGGGAAGATTTCTTCTCATAAACACCAGCCTACTTCTCTGTGAAAATTCGTCATGTGTACAACAGGAAGCTCCAGTCCTGCAAAATATGTATTTTCTGATGAGACTGTAGTCTGAGATGGTACATCAGTCATGACACTGATTTGTCACATACAGTTTCTATGTTCTGTCTGAATTAATTTCTCTTTAGACTTGGCTCCATAGTGAAAACACTTTGAGGTCTGAATTTGTTCTTTCCTTTTATTCTTTAATACTCCTGGAGAGGTGAGATCTGATACTCCGGTTCATGTGAAATAACATCTATTTTCCGAAACTCCCCTATTAATTTGAACAGGATAATCTGGCATTAGAAATACCATGCAAATGTTTCAATGAGCATTTCTGAGGTTTGTCTGTGCTGACAAACAATTCTGCCAAGGAGTTTGCTCATTAAACAGCAGTGAAAAGCAAAAATGGGTGAGACCTGAATACATTTAAATTAAGTTTTTCAGTTGCTTAAATAACAACAACAAAAAAGTAGATAATTTTCCTGCATTATTGTTAATAACACAAAGGTGTATTTCTAACATTATTTAAAATTCAGTTTTTCATTAGGTTTGAGAGCTCTGGAAAGTCTTTCCCTAGTAAAAAGAGAAAAACAGAAAATCTCTCTTTTCCCAGTGGTGCTCATTACTGATGCAGACTTGCTGTCAAATTGTGACTACACTGCAGAGAGATACACAAATCAAAAGCCCTCATATACTGAAAGTTTAACAATTTAGCAAGCAGAATATACAATTCATATAGCTAAGAACAGAGAGTAAGCACCAAAAAAAAAAAAAAAAAAAGAAAATATCTTGTCAGTTTGAGGGTTTTTAATCTAAGAAATGTAAGAACATTATACATATGAAATATTATTCACATGTACGGCCAGATTAGCTGAATTCTGTTCTACCACCAAAGCTGCCTTCTGCTTGGAAAAAAAATACATGTTAAAACATTGTAATTATCTAAATTATTAATTTTCTAATTGGAAAACCTCACAGAATGAGTTGCAATTATAAAATTTCAGATCAAACTACTTAAAAATTAATTCTGTTACTAAAAAAGTATACATGTACAAAATTTGCAGTGTTGAAAAGCAGAAGCAGATCAGTTTGCGTAGTAGCCAATTGTTCACTAGTAAATACGCTCCACCTTTCTGCTAGGAAGCAGCAGATGAATTCTTGCAATTCCCTTTGTAATTCTGATCCAAGTCCTTCTGAAGCCAGTGGAAAGATTTATATTAAGACAGCTTATTAGGGCTTTGTTTTATATGTGTTTGTCTCACTGAGATGAGTGTTTATTTCATCTTGGTTTTCGCAGTGTTTCCAATCCCAACTGTACAGTCTGTGAAGAGTTTTGGTTTTGTTTTTGGTTTTTTTTCTTGAAACTGAGATAATATTGAAGAGAAGGCTATTGGGTACCAACATTCATTTGTTACTGGTCCATGAAAAGATTCCCAATTGTATCAATTCAGAATATACTTTGAAACAAAATCTGAGATAACAAATCATACTGACCACAAAAATGTCCTTAGGTGACACCAGTGAAGAGGGAGAGTCACTTTTGACAGGCAATTCTTGCTCTTGCAGGTGTGTTCTCACAAGGCTGGCAAAGTCTTTATTTTTGGGAGTTTCCATGGAAATGTTGGCAGTCCTGAATGGAAACAAAAATGTTTAAAAGGAGATGTTAAAAAAAAACCATGATTTGAATGTGACTGAAGTTTGTATTTTTCTAAGAGTAGACAGTAGAATGTTTTTGTCTATGGTTTTAAAAATTCGACCTAAATGAAATCCAAAGACAAATTCAGGCACAGTTTTACAAACTGTTGTGGGTTTGGCATCATAAGGAACACTTTAAGGAAGGGCTTTTAAGAATCTGCAAACATGAAGTGTCTCCTTTCATGTTTTGTTTTCTGAAATAGGCAGATGTTTTCTACAACTTCAATTTCTGTACAATGAAAATAATCTTTGCAAGGGTAAAAGTCGTCGCTTCCAAAAGTATGTACCACAAAAATCCAAGAAGGTTTTATTTACTTTAGAAATATCCTTTAAACATTTTGAATGCCTAAAATGAAATTTTCATTGCCATTTTAAAGAGGAGTCTGCAATACTGATGGGAGCTTGTTAAATTTACTTTCTCTTTTTTTTTTTCCTGAAAATGAAGTTCTCTAGGAAACTCTGCAACTGCCTTGCAGCAGAACAGATTGCTTTAGGAAGCGTTCCCTGTCACAGCAAAGGAGGGCACAAGCTGCAATGCAGTCATCATTCATTACATGTTGCAGAATGACCCCTGGAGCTATAACCAGGCATCAGGCACCAGCCAGTTTTGTATAGTCCCATCAAGAGCAAGAGTCAAAATGACCAAGACAATGATGCAAATGTGAGGGCAGTCCTGGTGCTGCATTAGCAAGCCATGAAGGTGGCACAGATCCCCAGAGACCTCAGGAAAAGACAAGGCAAGCCACCTCCTTGCTGCTCTCACAATAGGTTGGGAAGAAGGCCTGAGAAGAAAAATGTCATTGTGCCTTGCCCTTTTCTTGCTTTAACTTACAGTGGAAGATGAGCAGTCAGATGGCCCAATGCTACGGCAGTTTCAGGGACCTGCTGGCAGTACTATTTATACACTGTGGTTGAAAAATAGCACTTCAGAGTGCCTCTTTTAAAAGGTCTTGGTTGAAAAAAACCAATTCCGCATCTGTGAAAACTTCCAAAAATTGCTTTCCTTAGTGCAGAAACCGGATATATATTTGTTGAATCAGGCTCTTAATTAGGTAGGATACAAAGGCCTTTCTCCCCCCCATGTTACTTCCTGCTTGACAACAGCGTTCCCCCTGCCTTCTGTGAATCCTGATAAAATTTGATGTGGGATTTTTTGTGTTGTTACTTATTTCCACAAAGATACCATAGCAATGACCAATGATCTCCTTTCTCTTCCCCTCCCCTTTTAAATTCAATTCTTTTTCAGGCCAAATTTCTTCCCGCTTACTTGGGCTGGTCTTCTCATTAAAACACATTCTTCAAATGACCCCCAATCATTTGCCCTTCCTGTCCATTCTTGGTTATGCCAAAAGTGTTAGTTCACAACAGGAAACCAATAGCTTGTGCTATCAGGAGACATTTCCTTCACAGCACAAAACGTCTGAATAATAATTTCAAGCAAGGCTTCACCCATTTCCTGTGAAAGGAGGGAAGTTTGCCTATCCCAGTCCCTCAGAGCTCTTTGTTTCCATCCCTTCGTGACGTAATGCTTTCTGCACAAGGAAGATGGATCATTTTCCCTTAACAGCACTAAATTCAATATCCTGTATAAAGTTTGACACTCCTTCTCAGCAATGAAACACGTAACATTTACAAACAGTAAAAAATTATGCTGGAGTTTATACTTGTGATGCCTCTTTCAAAAAATAAACTGAACTTCTGGTATCTGGAAAATCGTTATAATGAAAACATGAAGACTAAAGACAGTCTGCTTTATTAAATGTTGTATTTGCAGGTTGTTTAGCTCTACAGCTCTGACTACTGCATATTGTCCCAGCAGATAGGAGAGCCCACCTGGTGTAAACTCTTGCTGAGCACCAGAAAAGCCCCATACTAAAATGTCCATGCAGTATCCATTTGGCACTGCATTATACAGGAGTACTGCAGATTGAGAAACTGTCTCAGGAACAAAACACATCAATTAAGCACATGCTTAACTTCATCCCTGTATAGCAAAACATTCATTTAAGCAAATACTGACGCGTGACTTTAAGTGATATGCTACATCAAAGCCTTAATATAATAGCGATGCTATTATATACATTTTATTTAGGCAAAATATGTGTTAAACTACTTTTTATCCAAACAAAGTAGGCATAGGAATCACTACTTTTTTCCATTAAACCCTACATTTAACCTAGTTTTGTTGAATGATGAAACCTAGAATCAAGATATTTAGTTTTCTACATTTTTTTTTTTAAAAAAGCTTTATAAGGGCTTATATGATTTTTACTTCTTTTTTTTTATCACCTGTTTCATAAAGCAAGAAAGCTTAAAAGGAGAACTTGTCAAAGAGTTTGAGGACCTCTTGTCACAGTTGCTTTTATAATGCAGTCTTAATTACATCATTTGCTGTCACACAAAAGCCGTAATAAATCTCTCTATTATTCTGAAGACAATAAAATTTATTACATGCGTCCTCTGTGTGTCTGTCATTTGAAATGTTTGAGCCAACATGAAATACTGCATCTCTTATTCTAATTCACTTGTTCCAATCAAGAGGTCAAACATAGTCAATGTACAATTTTCTTCCCTCCTTTAACAGACACTACATGCATTTCCTACTGTTGGGATTGCCCCCTCAGCTGGGATGCCACAGGTAGTAAGCATCTTCCTCACAGATTCTAGTCATGTTTGTGTTAGCTGAATAAACCATTTTAACACCTCTCCACTAGAAGGTGTCTTCACAGCAGCTTTGTATTTCAGTGTCTCTTACTTAAAAGGCAGGCATGCGATTTCCTTGCTGAAGGTTAGTGGGACCTTTGTATATCATGTTTTCCAGTCCATTTCCAGAAGTACTATTGTCAGTTATGGACCCAAGCAGCAGAGAGTCTCTGCACTCAGCAAATCTCATACACCCTTATCACCTTCCAGTTCTCACTTTCCCCATCAGTGACTAAGATGTGAGATGTCAGTCTCTTTATATTTGTTTCAAAGGAACTGTGAAGATGAATTCGGTTTCACTTCAGTTGGGGCTGAGGAGGATGTTTTGCTCTTGGTGTCTCCCTCAGATAAGAAACTTTCTGAAGAAAAAAAGAAAAACCAACCTGTAGAATATCATTCAGTCTTTTCCTAATTGTTCAACCTTAAACTGGGATATCTTGCTGAAAACGTTCCTTGAAGATGATATCCCAAGGCTATTGCTGCATTTTGCTCTTCATTTTTCCCTTCCCAGTTTTGAATCCCTTTTCATCTGGGCATTTGATTATGGCTCAGCTACCTTAAACTGTGTAACAAAATCCCAACTGGTTGTTCATTGGGGGTTTCCAGATTTGTAGGACCAAAATCTGGAAACCCTTTGTTCTGGTCATGTGTCTCCACAGCACAATAACAAGTGAGCTGGAGGGTGCTCTGAGAAAGCAATGCAAACAACTGACAACCAAAGAAATTGACTACTGTAAGACTGGGCATGCTGAACACATCTAGTTGTGCCTAATGGCAAGAAAACCTAATGACTGTTATTCTATTGGCTATTAGAGAAATACAAATGCCAAGGTATAGACAGCATACTTAAGAAAAAAAAGTCAGGACAATCATCAGAGAAAGCTTCCTGTTAATCCCATGGTTTAATATCACAGAAGCATCTCTTATAGCAACTGTGGGAACACAATGTCCTTTTGAGCTTGTAAAAACTACATTTGCAAAATGTTCTGAGAAGGTCTGCAGGTAATACCACAAACTGGCAAGAAGTGTCATCTAAATCCCCTTCTTCCTATTATTAATACTGTATATACTTCAGTAAACTTCACTACAAATCCCACAAGAATGGGAGTATTTATATTTTGCTATGGAACAGATCACAGAACACTGTCCATCTGTCAAAACACTAGAGTAAATCATGCTTAAACTTAATTCTCTAGTTGGTGAGCTGAGACCCAGGAAAATTAGGAAACTTGATGAAGACCACACAGGAATGAATGAGAAAGAAGAGGCAAACATAGCATAGTCTGTTAGTCACATGCAACTGCATGTACCAGCTTCTGTGACCCATCACACAGTGCTCGTGTGCAGATGATTCTAAACTGCTCTATAACATACATATAAAAATCAGCAGAGATGTGTAGTGTCCTCACTGCAGCAGCAATAGTACTCTCTGATATGGTTGGAGAGAAGGGAGGAGAGGTGGTGCAGAACAACCCTCATAGAACAGGCAGTGCCAGTAGCTGGGAATGATCAAATGTCCCTACTAAACTTGCAGAGGCATGAAAGAAACTAATAGCTGACATTTTTAACACTGGAACTTTCAGGCAAGTAAAATCATAATTTTACCAGAATAGTGATATAAACATTGTATCATATATAACTTTTGGCCTAAAGTCCTGTTAGGCAACACAGCAGTCTTGGAAACTAGATACCTTTATAATCTATACCCCTTAAATAGGTTAAATCCTTCTAACACCTTTCATGCCAACATTTCTTCCATGTAGTGCTCAGGCTCTCATTGTGTTTGACATTTTATTTCCACTATTGAATTGTCTGTTCCTTGTTCTGCTCATTCACAGTGCATGCTGGCCAACCTACAAAAACATAGTTTGAATGTTTAAACGATATTAATATATTTTGACTGTATCCTCGCTGACACAGAGGACTGTAATGCAGACAGATGTTCATTGTTACTATGTTAAATAAAGTAGAACTCCCTTGCCATATTCTATATAAAGTAACAAATGATGTAATGAAATTCTGGTCAACTGAAAATTCTATCATTATACCACACAGCATCCCCATAAGCAGTCAGAGGCTAAGTCACCTGCCTGAAAATCCCCATGAACACATCATCCTTGCAATCAGAACTGTAACTGGTTTAACCTGACATACTGCTAATTGACCGTGTCCAGTAATACAAGTATACTTTTCTCTGCATTGGTGAAAAGACTGAAGGCTTTGCTCTGTGCACGACATATATACATCTGTACACACAGGATGTGAAAAGCTGATTAGAAGAAACATGATCTACAAGTGGCAGGTGAGACTACTCAAGTAGGCAAAGGCAGAGAAAAAGGGAGGGAAAGCCATGCTTAGAGAGAAGGAAGGTGTATGCTCTGAAAGAACTTGGTGCAGCCAATTTAACAAGTTTCTGCTCTCTTCCTTTCTTCCCCCATCCCCACCTGCATAGCTGTTATATCATGTCAGTGACTGAGTTTCTAACACAAGCCCACACACAGCTGTAAGATCACAGCTAAAGAAACAGAGAAGTGCAGAGAGCGAGTGAGACCAAATGCAAAGTGTATAAGTTTATATCAACACTGAAACCAGCTTCTCACAGAGCTGTGTCTGGAAGTGTGAAAAGAAAAGCAGGGACAGAAATGAGGGAAAAAAGGCAGTGAGCTTTACCTTAGGCACTGTCTGACTAGACAGACATTTTACCCTTGACTTAGGTGACTGTGGATCACCTCTGTGACTGCCCCACACTTACCAGGGTGGCAAGATGTAAAACACAAATGGACTGGGGAAAGCTGAGAGCAGTAAATGACCTGTGTGTCCCCACTACACTTGAGGAAGCAGAAAAGGAGGGAAGAGCAAGCATTGCTTTTACTAGGGGAATTTTCAGGCAAGAGAAACCAAAGAAAAGAGCAAACTAAATTTAAACTTTTAGAATTTACAGATGGGTGCCCAGTTCTTCAAGGGAAAATTTACATGTGTGTATACCCTCCAGCCAGTCACATGCTGCACAGGAGACTTGGTTGTGGAACTGAGTCCCTTAAATAAATAAAATGACTTTGGAAATTGGGCACTGCAATACAACTCCAGCTGAATTCAATGAAAGATGTAACAAAAAATAGCCCTGAGAATTCTGTTCTTCTAACAGATTTGAAATGTATATCTCTTGCCCTTTTTAGAGCCCGTACAACACACTATGAGTAGAGAGCAGATACTCTCTGGAAAGTGGTAAGGCAGAAAGGAGAAAGTTCTGGATTAGTAGAGTGCCTGGGGAGAAAAGGACTGAGAGCAGCCATTCCCAGAAAATGCTGGGGCTTCCAGGGCAATCTGGCATGATGCTGGGCTTTGGAGGCTTTCCATATAGGACTCGAGAACAAGATCATGAGCACTGCACCATACCTGACTGTAGGACAGTAGTTTCTTTTACTGGAAACTGAATTACCAGGAGATCCCCAGCACTTCCACTCATGACCATAGTTCAGCACTGCTAGCAACACTGAGGGTTGCTTTCCCTGGTGGGACAAATTTGAGTTTGTCTCCTGTTGAAATGAAAGGTAACAATTAATTGGAGCATTTGAAGGAGTGAAGTTAAGAGAAATCCTAAGAGTGCATGAGGATAGCAAAGCTTTGTGCTCCACAAGGCAGAACTTTGAGTGCTACCACCATTTGCCTGAACAAGGCAGAACAACTGTACTGCCCAGAGCATGGCCACACAGACATATCAGCACATGACAATTAGTCTTATGCAAAGCAGCACTGACACAGCTGTATTGCTTCTGGCTCTGAGGAAAGCTTACTTGTACATATATACACAAGCATCTACTTGCATATCTACTAAGCAATGCAGACATACCCTAAGAGATGCTATAAACAGGTTAAAGCAGCCTGGATGCATCTCTGGGAGAACTAAGATGATGTTTCTCACCACGATTCACAAAAGACAGAAACAGTTTGCAAACACCAGTCCCATTTAAGCTTCCCCTGATTAAGGGTTTCAGACAAGGGATAAACTCTCATCTGAGTTTGAGCCTTGCTATACTGCAATTTTGTCTAGGTGCTTATTTGTTCTCTCCTAGAGGATTCACTGCAAAAAAGTATCAGTGAACTTTCATTAGGAAGTATAGGGAGGAGGAAGAACACCATATGGCATTTCCCAACTGTGTTCATATCACATGCCTTTTACATGTTTACATTTCTTTACCATGATCTGAGCCCAACTTTCAGGCTAACCTTGAACCCTGCAAACTAAATACATTCCTGCCAGTGCAGCTGAAGCAAATGGGAGAGACAGATAATGCAGGAACAGCTCAATCCATGGTGTCTTAAGACACAGAACGTTGCTCCTCAAGATCTGTGCTGTTAGAGCTACCCTTCTTACAACACAGACAAAACTTTGTTCTGGAAATGGCAGCCAAGTGTGTTCAACACCACGTATGAAACTGAATGCAAAATTCTTTCAGTTTTATCACCCAGTGTGCAGGATACTGACACCACAGGACAGTGACAGAATGCTGACTGATGCACGCTTGTTTCCACCTGAGCAACAGCCTTGGGAACTATGGAGCAGAAAAGCCATTATATGGGTCTACTCCTACTCCATAATCTGCCTGGAGAAAATAAATACACATTCCTTTCCTGTACCCTGGATGGCATCTGCTGTGAGCAGTGCTAAAGCTGTCCAACTCCCACAGAGCCATGTCTGTGCTTGAGCTCCCAGTGGAGCTGCTGACCCAATTGCAGCACCTGGGGGAATATTGTGCTAAAATTTCCATGAGCAGACACGACTGTGAAGCTGCAGGTGTCATCCAGGATTTGAGCCTTCATTAAGCAGTTTTGTTTCTGCAAGATAATTAGCAGTGTAAATGAATTGGCAAGAACCATTTTGCATGAAAAGCCAATAAAACGATTCTTGATCCTTAACGTGGCCTCTAAGATTGTATAATCATAAAATACATGTTCTACATAATCTTCTTTTTATTTTTCAATTAGCTTCATTTTGAAACAAGCTCCCAACTCACCCTGGAAGATAATATTTTATGAAGTATTTTGGCAGAAGACACGTTATTATATTTGTTGGTGACAGCAGAAGAAATTAACGTAAAAGTGAAAAAAAAATTAAAGCTGTTAGAAAGAGGTCAAATTCCAGTCATTTCTCTGGACTATTCTCTGCACTAAAGTTCAGTTTTGAAGCAGTTTTTCAAAAGAGGTCGTGCATTTACAAAACCTAATGAGGTTAATTTGAAAGTGAATGAGCTAATCACTGGTTTGATACCCTGGACACTGCAAATGTATTGCTTCCCATGGTGTGATAACATTAGCTATTATCTGTCCTCTGCTACTCTGTCAAAAGAATCATTTTTGTTTCAGACAGAGGCTCTGACTTCCATATTCATGAAAGCTTGTGCTCTTCCATTGTCTTGACACTGAAAAAAACCATCTCTGGAAGGATCACAACAATCTGAGTCAGTAAGGGTGGAAAATAGCATGCTGCCTGCTGAACATTACCTGCTCAGGATAGCTATGCTTAGGGGCTGCAAGTCTTTCCAGAGAACTGAGCATGAATTCTACCTTATCTAAGTTGTTTGGCTCTTTTTTTCCCTTTATGATTTCTGTGGCTTTTCTGGCATCCCTCACAGAACAATTCGCATGAGATGCTGAGTTTAAATATTTCCAAAATTGGCTGGTTTCACCCTGTGGCTTTGAAGCACATATAAATTCTACAAGGCAGAAAAAGTGAAAATAATGGCTTGCCTTTCAGCTCTAGGCCACTGAGCTGAATCATGCTACCTTGTAAGAGTTGTTCAGTGGCATGCTTGAGTAGTGCTTACAGTTTCAATACATCTCCTAACTTAGAGATGTCAACATCCAAACACATCTCCTGTCTAGCTCTACACAACCAAAGCCCTCAGTCAGAGCTTTAAAAAGCAAGCAAGAACTTAGAGGGACAGGAGCCCTAACACAGGTGTTTACTATCCAGTTAATTAACTCTGTGTTGGCATTAAATACTTGCACATTGGACCCAGAGAACAGAAACATACAGGAGGAGGAGAATATAACAAGAAAAAAATACACAGAAAAAAATCTATTTCAATATTAGTTAGGAGGGGAAAAAGAACGAAATTTTGAATCCAAAACTCTGCCCCAGTTCAAAACTGATAAAACCACCTCACAATATTGCTGGCTTCCCTCTTTGCACTGAAAACAAACCCACACATAGGTATTACTGTGGAGCAAGTCCTGTGAAAACACGGGGTAAACAGTCCTCCTACCCTTCCCTCGTGTCACACATCTCAGTGTATGCTCCTTATCACAAAGCTTTAGCACTAAATAATTCCCCCCTTTTCCCATTCCTGCCCAACTCACAGGGCCTGGTGATCACTCATGAGCTAGCCATCATCCCCTTCCACCCTCCTCTCTTCAGAGAGCTGGTGAAAGACATGGGCCTATGTGGAGGAACTGCTTTACTGTTGGGTCTTTTACTGTCTGGACCATAGCGTTTCGAGCTGCTGCTTCTTAAGCTGTGAGAAAATAACTAATGTAATACAATGGCTATCTCCACCATATATCCAGCTTGTGATTTTCCAAACCCATAAAGTGACTACATGGCAGCTACTGTGCTTACTTTAAATATATATCTATACATATATGTATATGTATTTATAAATTTATAGTATATTATATGTAGTATATATATATAGTATATTCATACTTCTTAAATGGATAATGAATGAAGCTACTGATTACAACTTATACACAGAAAATGTTGGTGTAGGCTAGTCTGGATGCAGGCTACAGAACTCCAAGGACTTTGTTGAGAAGAAAAACCCTCAGAAAATCTCTCTGTTACACAATTAAACACACTTACGAAACACTGTCTAACCAGTGACTTTTGTACATTGACTTGAAAGTACAGCTGCAAGCTGTACAAAGGAAATGACGACAGGATATAAAGGACTAGGGAATATTCAATATTTACTAAACAAAGATCTTAGTCGGAGCATGTGTCCAGTCATACCCTAAGCATCTGAAAGAAACAGCTCACTGTGCTTGGACAGATTGGAGAGTCATTGCTGTCATTTTGCAGCTCATATGCAATAAATCACCTTGCATTAACGTACTTGCAATAGCTGATTTTTAACCCTTCTTAAATTATGAACTCAAGCTAGAAAGGCTTTAGCAAGCCAAAAGGCATTGATAAATACTGGAACAAAACCCAAAACCCTGAAAGGCTCACTATAATTTTGAGAAGCTCATTTCACACCACAGTCATTCAAAGGAATTCTCTCCCAAGGAGGCATTTCCAAGGTCAGACCTGAACTCATGTGAAATCACACCATCTTGTTGAAAGGGATTTCACAACTTTATCTGACTTCTGGGGTGACCAGAGAGCAGTTCAGAACAGTTTTAATATAACCAGATGAGAGTTGTTCCTCTAACACAATATGTTATGTCTTCTCCTTGGGAACTGAAGAAAAGGGCTATTGTAAAACATAATTATTTATGAACTGCTTTATGGTGTTTGCCAGATGACAGTGTGCAAGGGGCCCCATGTTTAATCAGGCTGTTCAGTTTAGGCACTGTACTGACAGACTGCCACTTTTTAGGAGCCTTTAGTCTGAAGAGACAGCAGAGGCAAAAGGTCAGACATTACCATGCTGGAGATGGCCAAAAATGATTAAATTGCTTGCCCAGCTTGAGAGAGCAAAATCTGTGGTAGAGCAGGAAACAATTCAGGTCTCTTGAGGCCCATGGTTGCACCTCTGATGTGCTGTGACTCACAGCTAACTCATGGTTGATTAGCAATAGTTTAAATTTCAGTTACCACAGGTTATCCATCTCCTCTCCCCTTTGCATAAATTTTCTAGGATCACATAAGTGGTCACATTTCACTGGCACTTTTGTTTGTAGAAATTACTTTTGAGGCCCAGATACTTAAGCATCTGCAGAAAACTCAATTCAAAAAAGACGATAAAAGACATAAGACCTGTAATTCCATGTCACTCATCTGAGTCAGTCACAAGCAAGTAGCAGCCCCAGTTCTGATAAGATACATTTGAAAGGACCTTTGCTTTGTTAGCTGCAAATTCGTGGGAACTGTGATCACTTGTGGTTAGTCCTTGACAAGGGTAATAGCTATAGTCTTAAAATAATTTATTTACTAACACCCTTAAAGTAGCCTGCATTGGAAGGGGGAGCCCTGGTGGTCCCCACCTTTAAGATGGACTTGCTTCTGCTTGAAGGTTTTCTGCTCTCATTTAATTAGGATCCTCTGTCATCATTACAATTCCTGAACACTCCCATCATTGATTTACTTTTTTACTCAGATGTGTCCCAACTTCTTTTCTCAGCTGCTGCTTATGCAGTGATTTGAACAAACTGATAAGCAAACATTTGCTGGATCACTGTAAAAACGGTTTGCTTGATTCCTACCTGCTAACATGGGTGACGAAACATACATTAAAAAAGGAGTGGTAAGTCAAGCTTCTCACACCTTTTGAACGTGACTGAAGTGCAACTTGCTCTCATTTTACCTTCATAGTTCAACTGAAATTGACTTCTGAAACAGGTCTCTTCTTGCTCAAGTATAGCCTGGCTCCTGTCTCAGACAGCAATAAGTTTTATACCCCTGCACTTACCATTCAATCCAGAATCAATACCAACTTCTCTAAGCTGACTGAAGCTTTTTATTTTTATTTCCTATTGGGAGCTGCAGGAACAAAAAATTGTAATATTTATTTTCCCTCCAAATTTCTTAGTGCTGCTTATCTCTGGAAGAGGGTTTGAGCTTTCCCTGCTTTAAGGGAAAAAGGAGATGGGGAAGCAGTGTTATTTGTGCTATTAGCAGCATTGCTAATTTTCTCACATTGACACCCAAAACTAGGTGAGAATTTATTGTAGGATGCTTTGGTTTTACTTTTTTTGTAATTTTTTTTTTTCCACTGTACCTGTGCAAGGCACAGAAAGCATCAGAAACAGCTGCATAGTGTCTGGCTAGCAAACCTTAACAAAGTCATGTATGTCAGGTGTGCTTGGTGTTGCTGTACAGGGAGCCCAATCATTATTTGGTAGTTAACTTTCTCTTTTATGATCTCATTTTCCCTTGTAACTGTGAAAATGAAAGGCTTTTGCTAAATCCTAGCAGCTCGTTCCAAAGTCAGGGGAGACTGCATGCAGTATTGAACACCACAACATCATGTCAGGGAAAATAAATGAAATGGCTTTGTGCTGTTAGCTTGTGAAGAAATGAGATGAAATATTTTTTTCCACGTGCTGACTGAGCCCAGACAAAATCTGTCTAGATACTAGGCTCACTACAACCTGCTTGTATCATTTTTTGGAGGAGTGAACGGTCTGTTTTATGGCAGACACTCAACCATGCTACACAGTCTGAAAAATACTCCCTTTTCTGAGAATAAAATTCTTCATAGCTAGATAAGACAGACTGGAAGTTATTTGGTAGAGTCTTCTGGAATAGCAAACACTGGCTGTGATTTTATACAGCACTAATATTTTTTTCTTACTTTCTAACCCCTCTTGAATCAGAACTAAATGAATAAACCCCAATAAAAAAGAGAATTCAAAAAAACCAAGTGCCTGTTCCAGGTGACCTCATATGTTGGAGAGCAGCTTCTGGGTGATTGTGGGTTACTGGAAATCTATTCTGGGTAAAAATATATGCAAGTTTGTTTTTTTTTTTTTTTTTTCTGGGACTAGGATGTCTGTAAACTTCTATTAAGTTGATTCCAATTAAATACAGATTATTTAAGCCTCTAAATTTCAGTTCAAAGAACTTCCGATTTTTGCTTTCTAACAAAAAACCAAAACCAAATAAAACCAAAAATATCCACCCAAAACAACAATACCAAAAATCCACACCCACCCCACAACAAACAAACAACAAAAGCTTCATGTTATTCCAGGATTATCCATGTGTAAAATGTGTTTTCGTGTCAATATCTACCCACATAAAAGTGAATGTTGTTTACTATCAAACCACTGTCTAAATGGGAGAGACAGCATTTTCTGTAAATAACAGCCTGTAAGTCTCATTTTAAACACTGAAAATATAAATGTTCACTTTAAGTACAGCAAATGGAGCACGAAGAAGGAACTTTCAGGATAAGGTTTATATGAAGATCCTGCAGCCTCCTTTTGTGGGGGGAAGCAGTATAAAGAAAGTAACTTTTTTTTTCTTTAAACATACAGGTGACAATTCCTACGTTTTCATTCACAGCTTCTCAAACATTATATTAACACCCCTAAAACTGCTTATTCCATGGCTACATTCCAAATATTAGCAAGACACTTATTCATTGCAATAACTGAAAGCACCACCCATTCTCACTGTATCTTTCAGGCCACAATCGCTGGTGTCAGATATGTTTTTACTAACGGGACTGTGGAACTGCTAAGCAGAGAGCTTTCCCACCCTTCCCTTCTCCCAGGCATCCGACAAGCCACAGTTTCAGATTGGCCACACCCTGCTTGTTATTGTTGAACTGAAATATTAAAGGTGGGTTCTTTTATATTTTCCTTAGCCTTTCACCTTTATTTAAAATAGAGTGCATTCAAGGGACATCTGTGTTCCTGGCAACATCATCACGTGAAGGAGATTTCTATAAATAACTTTGCTATTAAATAAGTGGCTGGAGCACAGCACTTACTGGCTCGATGAAGTCAGTATTGTATTATTTATTCTTGGTAGATCTGACTGCTACTGAAGTAAAGTATACCTTTATTTTCATTCTGAAATCATAAATTAAGGTGCAAATAAACTTGAAATGCAAGATTCAGAAGACGCTTCGCCAAAACTGCCAAATTTCCCAGGTGGCACTGCTAAAATCACTAACATCCAAATTGAAAGAGTAGCTACTGAATTTCTGCACTTATGTTTTTAAAGGGAATTTTTGACAGTGTGGTTTTTAGTCTCTTTTGTCTCTGTGTTTTTCAGCTATAAAGTGATGTTAATAACACTTTGCTAGTTCACAAAAGTAGTATGATGGTTAAAACATTCATGTGAGTAAAGTACATTACGTTTCCTGAGTGAGACACTACAATACAGAAATTATTTCAATTTGCGATGCTTGGCATGTGAAGGATCAAAGTAAATGTGAGATCATTTTCTTCTGCTCTCACAACTGAAAAAAAAGTGAACTCTATAAAGCAGATGCCATACTTTCAAAGAGCTACAGAACATTCATATACATTCATAGCATAATGTAGACATACCCAAGCCAGTCCTAAACTGAACTGGTCAAGGTCTAGCCAATGCTGTAATATGCTGTGGAAATTAGCTTGACAAACTTCTTACTCCATTTCTAAACTATTACTCTTAAATAAGCTAACTTGGTAAACCTAGCTTGAATGTTTATGCTTACATGCTAACATGTTTACAAGGATATCATGGATGCAAGAAATTTATGTGAGTTTGGGACAAGTATGAATAAGATTTTGTGTTGCTAGGAGTTCTGCTTACTGGCAAAAAAATGTTCCTCTTTATCTTCTGTCAGCTCCCCTGCTCTCTTAGTGAGGTCAGTCTTTTTTTCTCAGTACCACTGGCCCACTACCTTGGACGGCAAAATGATTTTATGCCAGCTTTTGATACTGCTGGTTTGCACATCCAGGAATCATGACAGAATTGTCCGTAATGCTCCACTTTTGGAGACAGATGGACTAGATGAACCCGTAGGTTGTAAGGCCATTCTTATTTTCTAACAAAACTAAATCATGTGTCATTTTACCCCTAAAAAACGCAAATACAACAGTGCTGTACAAGTTCATTAGTAAATGTATTCCAAATCAAGAATTAAGATTGTAGTTGTAACAGTCAGTTAATGACTGTTATTTGTTACATTTTTCACGCATCTACTGTGGATACATGAAATTAGATCTTCATGGGCCAAATATAGTGGAAAAGAGCCTCTTCTTCTGGGCCAATCACTGGGAATAATGTCCCATGTCGTTAACTGGAAGTGGTATTTGTACTATTTTGCACGACTGATTGACTGTACTCTTAGGTATCTTTAATTGAGACACAGTATTAAAATATTGAATACTGAAATCAATAAGATTGGTGGAATATAATCGCCAAGTAAAACTAAACAGAATTAAATGTAAATTTCCACTGTACAGCTCCCATGTGTTGCTATATGAGCCTTAGGAGAGGAGTAGGCAGGTTAGGTCTAACAGAGACTTGTTTTCTTTGGCCAGTAAACAGCTAATAATTTTTTAACTTGGCTCTTGTTTCGGATATCATGTTCTATATGACTGCCCCTTTGTTTCCCTCTTTCAAGTCTTTTGAGTTTCTTTAATATACAACAAGAGCTTTTAATCTAATATCTTTTTTGCTTACAATATGAAGGCAATCTACTTCATGATATAAAGGGAAGCCAAATATTTTTGGTGACAACTCAACACCTAAGGGTTCAAATCCACCTAACACTAATGCTGGTTACCCTATCCTGTCTCCCTCAAGCCACACACACTAAGAACTGCTGACTGTAAGGTCCATCCTCAAACCTGCCTCAAAACTGCCTTGCTGGTAACGTCAG
>JBCJKH010056391.1:46802-64587 GCA_039877255.1 Loriculus beryllinus
GGGAGGGGGGGTGGAGCAGACACCATCCCTTCCAAACCAGCCTCACAGGATTAAGGACAGTGAAGCTTGCACTCTCTGTTTTAAGTTAAGCTGACTGACAACTTGTTACTGGCATGACTCTAAAAACTGATTTAGAGGCACTCAGCAAAATGACTGTTCAGGAGCAAACTTTCATGGTTTACCTCAGGCTGAGAGTACAAACTCCAGCTGTGATAGACTCTCGCAAACTCCTCCAAGGCGCTGGACTGTGGTGAAAAGCTGGTTCTCCTTTATCCTCTCCCAGGGCTGTACATTTTTGACAGTATGTCAGCCTTCTGATGGCTTTGCTGGGGTAAGTCTCCAGTGCCAGATGAGAAAAGAAGGTGCCAATCGTTTTACAATTTGCCTTTCAAAGGACAATTACCCTTTGATTCTTCTGAGCCCCTGTTTTGCTGACTCCTGGCACCCATACAGATTCAGGCTGGAAGCAGGCCACTGTCCTAATAGCACTGCTCACTTGGGAGATCATTTGTTCAGACCCACAGTATTTTACGAATTTCATTCCTAATAGCCATCCACTAAACAAAAATCAATACCTCCATTCAGAAATACCCAGTACATTTGTATAATATCTTTACCAGCCCATCCAGGTTCCACATGGTATTCCAGTGACTGCTCTGGATTCGTGGGCTACTACCTAACAGCTTCACACCTACCACACCTATAAAAAACACTAACATGATTGTAACTAAGCATGATATAAGCAGATTGATTAATTCAGAACAAGCAGTGTGCACGTCTAAAATGCAACTCATATACCATATTTCGTTTACAATGAATGCCTGTTCTAAAAGCAGATGCTGAAATACTTCAGATATGTTATAGTTAAATATGCTGACACTACTGGACTGTTGCATAATAGGTCAAGACTTCTTGAGACATCATTAAGTGGTCAGGTTTTAGCTAATCATATCACATGGGAATAAATATGAATACGCAGAACATTAAAAAGAAATCAGCATTACAGTTTTAGGAAGACTCCAGTAAGTTACACATTTCATAACGAGAGTACTGTCATGATTTATGAGTGTACAGTAAAAACCAAGATATTTAAGAGTTAAAAGAGCAGTTCAAACTTCTCAAACTATATTTAGTGTTCATAAAACTTGCTACAGTTCATGGACCTGTTTCTTCCATCAGGTAAATTCATATTACTTTTAAAGAATGGCTCCCTTTTCTTAGTTTTAATAATCCTGTTTTCTACTTACTGAACTTCCATTGAAACAGAGCAGTCTCTAAAAAGCAGACTGGCACAGATACTTATTTGCATTAAAATTTTCATTTTCCCACTTCGCTTCTTTACACAGAGGCTTCTCTTGATTCATTTTTATTTCACTCTTGCTTGGCTCTGTCTGCACTGTCATTGATTTTTTTTCCCCCCCTTTTTGCCGTCTCTCTGAAACATAATGAAAACATGCTGCATTAAAGCTGACTTGGAAATAGGATTGCTCATCTCAAATATAAACACATTTCTTTTCCTACAGTTATCTGACACCTCCTCCTTTCTAAAAAAAACCCCAAACCCAACCAAACAAAAAAACCCAAACCAACCAAAAAGGATTCCTTTTAAAAAACCCAAGCAAACCCATAGAAATAGAGTCCTTAACAGTGACTGTCGCTGTGGTCCATTAGATTTATTTCAAATTGTAATGTGACAGCTTTACTGCAGAATTAACGTTCCATTATATGCAGGAAATTCATTTATGTATTTGTTTATTGAATTATTCACACACACATATATGTTAGGAGCTACCTGTTAACTGACTGTAGCTGCTGCTACAAACTCATGCCAACAACAATTGTTGCTAAAAGATTAAGTTGATAAGCTGAGTCTTCACATGGGTTTCTCTAACACAAAATACAGCTTGCAACAAGGTCTTCAGACCAAGTGCATCCTAATAGCAGGAATTACACTTTCAGTGCAGTGTTTGGGAAGTTGACTGCACAGCTTGCATTGATAAAGCACAATATTAGAGCTTTTTAGTAGCATTTTGAGTGCTTATAACTTAAAATCATGAAAACCTGCCTTTTTTTTGTGGAGCAAGAACAAAATGTTACACTCTACATATATTTATATTTCTTTATTAAAGATAACAAAACCAGATTAACTTCTGAGTGTTGTCCTTTTACAATGGTCAGACTTGTATGTGAAATTAAGTGAAGGTTGCCCAGCCTCTTACAGATCTGATTCCATACAAGAAAGACAGATGTTGTAAAAGGAATCAAGTGATTGCTCTTGACAGGGCAGTCAGGTTGGAATACCGGACAAAAATGCAGTCAGAGAACTTTGGCTTCAATAGCAGTCTCAGATCATTCTAGCTGCAATCACACTTAGCATCAGAAGAGAAGTATACCAATGACAACATTATGCTCAGGGCAGATTTGTTTGACCTACTTATATCAAGTCTGCATTCGACACTCAGTGTTCTAGTAGTCAGCATTTCATTAATCATGGGTATCTGACAGCATTGTTGAAGATCTCAGATGACATCTATTACCAGTGCATAAACTGCACTTACTTTATGGCTCACTACAACTTGGAAAAGAGAAAACTGGCTTTGCTGATATTATACAGCTATTTCTGTTGTCTAACTTTTGGACAAACCCCAAAAATTTCATAGCACTGAATCCCAATATACCTACAATGAAGTACTAGTTCATCTTGGAACTACTGAAAAACATTATTTCAAGTAAAGGCACACATAGCTAATGTTTGTCAGTTTATCAAAAACAAACCAAAAAGAATTCTCTAAAGAATGATGAAACATTAACAATAGTTTGAATATTGAACCTCAGCAATATCTGGTTTCACTCCTTTCGTTTCTGCCATAAGAAAAGGCAAAATCATGCTACCATAACTACAAAGACTGTTTTCTCTCCCACCTAAATCCAACTCTGGCAGAAGGAGAATGGGGTTTTTGGACTGTGTCAAAGGGGTGAGTAGGGAGGAAATGAAAATAGCCACTCTGCCTCATTCACTGAACTTGCTGTAGGAATGGACAAGAGCCAGTTTTTCTTAAACAAGGTGATCCCCTCAAAAAATCTGGCATCTAGCAGCTAATCTACAAGCAGCCAAGTTAAACACCTGTATGCCAGACAAAACCAGCTGTCTGTGTGTCTCTGCCAACCCATCTGCTCAATATACCTCCTACTAGTGGGTTGAGATCTTTCAGTAAATACACAGTTCAAATACAAGGTTGCTTTTTTTTCTGTTCTCTAATTTTCTTTAGAACTTCAGTTTTCAAAGCAACCATTGATTAACTACAATGATACTACTACCTTTATTATCACCAGCAGCTGGACATCAGCTCCATTTTTACTTTACTGCAGAGATATAAGTAAAACACACACACTAATTGAGTTTCCATTGAACTGCTGTTGCCTTTGTCATCCACAGACACATAAACATTGCATTACTCAAATTTTGCCAAAAGAATTAGGAATTTAGGGTAAGATTATGCTCTCAAAAACATCTTTTAAAGGATTCAAGAAGGGATTCTATAAGGGACTTAATAGAAAGTTCTTTTGGCTGTGTCCAGCATGAAGTCAAAGAGTACCTCATGAAATAAAAATAAAAAGTTAGCTGCCATTGTAGCATACATATATTTTAGAAAGGATTCTATAGCTGCTTGACTTCAGGAAGGAAAAGGAAAACATACTAAAGTTGCCTTTCATTTCATCCACTGCAGCTCCACAGTTACACACAGCTGTTATTAACCATATCAGAAGCTGAATTTTTATCCAGGGAAGAAATGACACCCCATGCTCCCTTCTCAGCACAAAATAAACTTTTCCCAACTACAGGTGTTTATAGTGCTCACATTAATGTAACAGCAGCTGCAGAGAACCTCCAGCAAAGTCCCACAGAAACAAACCTTGTGAGAAGTCTCTATTACCAGGCCTGAACATGGCCCACGATTTGGTTTAAACACACAATAGCATTTATTTCCCCCTCCTTGCCCAAGGACCCACTTTAGCCTTAGTTCCCAGGTTAGTTTCTTCATCTGTTTTGGGAAGCATGTCAGTGTTTGTCTGGATGAAGAGGGTTGTATAGAAAGACTATTTGTAATAATTTCCATCTCATTTACCCCTCATTCAGTTATTACTATTTTGGAGGAGGAGGAGGGTTTAACTTTGTACCAAAAGGGCACTTACCTATTTGTGCCTGGAGAAGAAAAACATGCATCCACCTTTGAAATGTTTCTAACATCTCTGCTCTCTCCTTGCTCAGTGCAGGAAAGCTTCTTTCTGCAGGGAACTCTTCATTCAAACAGACAGTCTGTCTATTTTCAAACTGGTAAAGCTTAACTAGTGCTACACAAGATGTGCCTGACCACAGAAGCTAATACAAACCAGCAGGACACTTTCGGCATTGTGTACATTCCCTTTAGATGATGTCACTCTTACTGCTTGAGTGGGGGAGGAGTGAATGCATTTATATGATCTACTTTTCTAAAATACATAGGCAAGGTACATAAACTATTTGAAAATTGTTAATTTCAACCTATTTTCTGGTGCAAAATACATTAGAGGGGGTAAGGTAGAACTATGTCCTCACTCCCTTCCCAGCTAGGAAATGTTTGCTGTAAAGTTTGTGGCTATCATGAACTGAAATTTAAATATGAAGCTCCATCTTTTATTTAAATAAGCTGATGCCAAAAAGATTTTGGAAGTGTATCATTGTATTTCTTAATTGTACAGTACCTTTGTAAATATGCACATATCATTCAATTTCAGTGTAGGCTCTGTTAAGTAAAAATTGTCTTTCTTTGGATAGCGTAGTCTGGAATAATAAGCATATTATCAGGAATTAATAGTCAACTCTTCTGCTTGTCTTTCAGCCTTCCTGATTCAGCTTCTCCAAGTCATGGGGTGTGGGGAAGGAGCACTCACATTTTCTGAAGAAAGAATTAATACAGTATTTTGCAGTTTTATATGTATTATTTCATCACTGAATCTTCTTAGCAGAGAAATGGATGCATGTCCCATGGATGAGAACCATCTTTCAGAACTATTAAAGGAAACTGGATCTTTCCAGAGGGAGAGGAGGAGAAGGAAGGACATTACAATTGCTGGTACAGCTTGTCTTCACAGAATCACTTATGGCAAAGTGAATAATGATTCACTGAGCACAGTCCCAGGCACAATACTATAGACAAGAGACTGGTGGATTGAAGTTCTTATAACAGCTGTTATTTTGGGGTGTTTTGAGGTTTCCTGTTTGCCTTGGGAGGAGGGGTGTCATCTTCATTTTAGAGCTTGGATTTGTGAAAGCTGGTGCTTATTTTGGAACAGATGTACTATTTCTTACTCTGGCTTCTGCTCCTGCTCCCTCCAAAACTGCCCTGCTAAGAAAGGTCACCTCAGGTCCTGGAAAAGATGATGCTGAATGGTTATTTACAACCAACCATGAAAAAGTAGCATCAATTTCATGTTCAGTCTGCCTGTCAGTGCTGATGGTTCAGGAGCTGCACCACAGATGAAGGAAGGACAGCAGGCATTCCAATGTGAGCTGTGCCCTTCATACTAAAATCTGTGCTGAATTTATATTCCTTTTATGGAATCTTGGATTTATGGAATCTGTGGAATTTATGGATATCTAACCCTGGATATATAGTCCTTTATTTTTCTCACTTTTATTAATGTTAGTTTTAATTAGAAATATTTTGGATTAAAACCATCTGAATATATTTTACAGGAAATTACTTATGTTAGTGGTGTAGAACTGCATTACTTGCTCAACTATGGGTTGATCCCATTAAACTTGAACTGGCAGAACTCTTTAGGTTAAGGCGCTTCTGGGAAATTCTGTTTAACTATATCCAAATGAGAGGTAAAATGCAAAATATTTTAAATTTTGACTCAAAAGTAAAACTATACTCTTGAATTCAGATTCATCATCAAAAATGTGGGGTGGAATGATTTTGAGTAGAAAGATACATCTCAAGTTCCTTTCTGTTTTAAAGTAATGTTTGCCTTGTTTGCTACTGTCAGAGTGGCAAGAACTTAAACAGAATATCCACATCAAGGTCAGAGTTCCCACTTCTAACTACTGAGTTGTGTGAGGGAATGTGAAGAATTTAATACAGGCTGCAAATTGTTCCATTTCCCTTAATTATTTTCTCTGTGTCAGACAGAGTTCTTTGGTGGGTGTTTGTTTTTGCAACCATAGTGATGAGATATATTTGCTGGTTGCAGACAAAATAATTCCAAACAGTTATCTACGGGCATCATTTTTATCCAGCAAATCCAGACATTTGCCTGCTTTACACCCAAAGGGTAGGAATTTTGAATAGCTTTTAGAATAGCTTTTAAATTATCTTTCTAAATCAGACCAATAGTTTGTTGGGTTTTTTCCATACTTTCCCACAAAAAAAATCAAGATTGCTCCTCACATGAACGCAAAACTGCATCTATTCAATACTTTCTTATTATTCTGTTCTTGAGGAAAAACCCCAGAAGATCACATTTAAATCATAATTATACATATTCTTCAGAGCAACTTCCTTTATAACATGTGTGCCATAAATCACTTTTTCCACAGTGCTGCTCTGCCACTTCTCCTCTTGGTGTGAAAACTGTCAGTATATGATTTGACAAACTGCTGACAAAACCAACTTCATTTTAGAAATATATAGGGATCAAACACTCACTGGGAGATAGTAATTATTTGGCAGCAGTGTATTTAAAAGCATGTGTGTTTATGTATATAAATACACATTGGCTAGTTGATTGGCCTGACCTTGGATGTAAGCAAAGATTTTGACAGATCCATACTGCTCACAGCTTGAAGAACTGAGTTTAACAGCCTGTGATTAGATTGGAGGCTCTGATGACAATTTTTCATGGAGTTATGAGTGCCAGTGGCATAATAACCTTTTCAGCTGCTGAAATCAAAATCCATCAAGGGCTGTGAATCAGACCCTTCAGTAACTGCTGCTCACAGGAAAATAAAACCTAAACTTTATTCAACTTGCTCTGCTACACTAAACAGTGGCTTCTCAGGACAGTAACACTGCCTAGCTAGCCATCCCTCCCACTGGCCTGATAGCATCTAGCAGGAGAATAAGGGAAAGAGCAGGAAGCAGAAATCTCTTCAGTCATGCCAGCATGAGCTGGCAGAGCTTGGGATTCTAAGCATGTATTCACATGAGCAGGCCTTATTCTCAAGAGCTGGAACAGCCCCATTGATTCAGCGTATACAAAGCAATTGGATTATGAAACAAATTAAATTCAATCCTCATGATTTCTCTACATCACTTCGTATTGATATGTGGTGCTTTCCATTCTGTTTTCAAAAAGATAAAGCCATGGCTGCAATATAACTAGCCTTATAGCTAATAGTGCTGCGAAGCCTGTGGACTGTGAAGAGCTGAATATGCTGGTAGGAAAGGTAGAATGTACTTGATTTGGAGAAATATCAGTGGTTAATACTGTTTCAAGTAACACTGGACAGGTACCCAGCTACTCTGAACTACACAACTGTCACAAAGCAAGCAGTTATTTTGCTGATTGTCCTAGGTTCAGCAGTGGCAGTCATCCTGCAGTAACTGCCACCAGTTTATATACTGGGCATGACATGCTGTGGTATGGAATATCTCTTTGGTCAGTTTGGGTCAGGTGTTCTGCCTCTGCTTTCTCCCGGCTTCCCCTCCTCCCTGGCAGAGCATGAGAATCAGAAAGTCCTTGGTCAGAGTAAACATTACTGAGCAGCAACTAAAAACATCGGTGTTACCAGCGCTGTTCCCAGGCTGAAAATCAAAACCACAGCACTGCACCAGCTACCAAGAAGGAGAAACATGACGGCCGCTGCTGAACCCAGGACACTGATACACTCTGGCCGCCTCCAGGAGCTGCTCTAAGCTGTTACTGGAAGTAGTCAAGGCCTAAAGTTTCAAATTTTTTGCCAAATTACAAAATTAGACTGATTGTTGGAAGAAGACTAAGGCATAATCTTGCTCACATAAACTGGAATCAGCAAAAATTAGAAAACTGCATGTCTCTGACACACAGTTTGAATCCAATCTGAGGACAGACAATTTTAGGGGCTTCAGCCTGTTCCCTGATTGAAAGATTTCCAACATAACTTTCTATCATGAAGAATTTATTGTCACAATGACTGTAGAGAAACCTTTGTGCAGGGCTCAGTTTAACAACAGAGCACTGAAGAAGCAATTTGTTTCCCTTTCATTAACGAAGATGTACAGGACGTGAAGTACTAGTCACTAACTTTGCATCGTTTCTATTAGAGATGGCATCTGCTGTTCGCAATTTAAGCGGGAGTTGGGATGACTGTCAGAGCAGTTGATGTCCTCCAGGATGGGTGTTGCTAGTGAGCATTATTGTTTAAAAATAAAAATAGTTTCTAAACAAAATGTTGTGGGAGGATAAAAGTTGGGCAGTGGCCAGCCTGGGCTTCATGGAGTAATTGCTAATTGTGTAAGCTCTGCCCAATGCTCTGTTTACCAAGGATGTTTTGCCCATTTTAGCTGAGGTGGGGCTCATTTCCTTAACAGACACAGAACAGAGCTGCAGTCTGCTCTGTGTCCTGCTCAACAGAGCATGCTCAGATACTTGGGTATTCACAAAAAGTAAAACTAACTTTCCCCCTCCCTGCTCTGTAATGGGCTCAGATAAAAGGATCAGGGTGTCCCTCAGGTTCAATATTTATCTTGTCTTACTCATATATTTCAGAAACAGTCAAGGACAAGTGCAATTCAGCATTTGCCCCAGTTAATCCTTCCTGTCAGACTCAGTTTAAACACAGCTTTCCCAGTATTCCATTTTGATCATTAGTGCATGCGAGCAGTCTAAGAAACCGAATGCAGTCTCTGCCTCAAGTTTGTTTAGTAACTCCTGTTCACAATTAACAACAGTACAGCAACACATGTGATGTGCTGATACTAGCAAACCTCGTCCTGACTGAAAGCAGAACGCTTAAATTTATTTATTATAAAAACTCGCTGTGGGTTACAAGCTCTACCGTGGATATTAGTGCATTCATATAAGTGATTTATCTCTCACAAGAGCTACTAGCTGGAAAACCAGAGAGTGTAAAAACATTGCTTTGTCTGTTAATGAGCTCTTTTTTCCTTCACTAGAAAATTAACCCAAGACTGAAACAAATAAAGAAGTCTTTTACATAACATAAAAGAAAAGCGTGTAATACCTGATAAATGAAATGGTTTTGGGATACACCAAATTCTTTGCCAGGAATCCAGGAACAAGAGCCACAATACTTCTGCAAATCAGTGCCAGGTCAGAAGATTATGATTTTCATTTTACTATGGTTTTCTTTTCATGCCACATTACTCTGGTCATTTCTGCTACACTTGCAATTAGGGCACCCACATCTACTTTGCTATGTTGGAAATGCCACATTCTTAGAAATTTTTCAAGCATTTGGAGTACTTATATAGTCATATCCTATATCAGAACACTTTAATACTAATATTCTTCACCAAATACACAGAACTCGGTAGGCACTGGATGGTCCATATGGAACTGTGTAGCTGTATTACATATAATGGCAGTGAAGATAATTATGTCTGCAACAGCAGTCTTAATACTGGCTCCTTCAGCCTTTGCCAAGTTACATCTAGAACATGAAAAACCTTGTATGAAATTGAGTATGATCCACATACCTCACCCTCAAAAACAAGGAGAGGATTGAGTACATCAGTCTTTCACTTTTAACAATGACGCTGCACTCGAGAAGCCAACAGATACCAAATAAAGCAATTCTTTGCACCCTGTCCCAAATCTGAGTCATAGCCCTAGGGACCTCAAGGCCTCTGAATAGTATTTCCTTTGCCTGTTGTCTTTAGCTTATTAGCACACCCATTTGACTGAAGGAGACTGCTACTGGTTATATACCACCTTCAATAGTAAGACAGGGTGGGTACTGGAGGGAAGGATGTGTGCAGTGCCATGGAACAGAAACTGTGCAGCAAAAACTGTAAGCAGTACTGTTCCCTAGGGTTTAGACACACTCACCTGCATACTAGTGCCTGAAAATGTGGTGCAACTGCTCAAAGGAAGGGACAGACAACTGGGCAAAATCTGTGGAAAAGAAGGAAAAATCCTGCCTTCCAGGAAAAGTTACTTCCTGTTGACTTGATGTTCACAGCCTACAACATACCCTTGGCAAGTTCTGTTCACAAGAAGTGGCATGTTTTGTGTTTTCGGCCAGGCTCATTGCACATACTGATACTAGGAGGTTTGTTTCCACTCTTCCCTACTCCCACAATTCTCTGCAGCAGGGTTTGGCAGTCATATTTTGCAAGATTTCACAGACAGTGAAAACTACATGCTTATTACAAAATACTTTAGTCCAGTGGGTCTGGATCATGTTGGAACTATTGAGAATAGTCTTATTAGCTCTACAACCAGCTCTGTGATGCTGCACAAACCCCATTTGACTTACTGCAGATGTGCTCTTGTGTTCTGAACATGTAACATGAATATATCTGGAATCTCCAAGCTGCACAGTGTCTCTGCCTAATCTACTGAACATCCATAAATCTTGGACAAATGTAGAAAAAGGCTCAAGTTTCTCCAGCAAACAAATTTCCAGATGGAAAAAGAAGATATACACATGGAAATCAGACATATCAGACCCTAATGGGAGATTCCTCGCAATCCCAGTCCTCTCCCTTGTCAAGGAGGATGTGAGCACACATCCTCCCCTTTTTCTGTCAGACTTCTGATCCTGTGATATAGATGTATCATGCCAATGAACTGAAGAAAAGACCTAGCCTAATTAGCTTGGCACCAATTTTAAAAGAATGTTTACGATAAACAGGGCAAACAAGAAACACACTACCAGCCTAGAGCTCTTTCATTACCTTCTGTTTTCCCTTTAACAAGAGAGTATTTTCCACTTACTGGAATTAACCCTTCTATTTTCCTCCTCAATTAAAAACAAACAAACAAAAAACAAACCATCAAACAAACAACTCAAGAGCTGTATCTCATGGTGCAGTTTCACAAGAAACTGAGCAAAGATTCCGTTTTTGGCCTTTCTTATGCCATTCCTCCCTTCTCTGCTATGGTCCCACCCTTGCTCCTCACCTCAGCCATAGTACTAATCAAGTATTTGCATGAAACAATTCAGTTTATTAATTTAGAAAAACCCTGCCCTTTTCCTGGGTGAGCAGGTTGAAGTGGCTCACAGAGGAGTCTGTCAAGGGCTAGACCAGACACAGAGTAAGCATTGGGTGTGGTTAGCTGGGGGCAAAGGAACAACTTTATCCTTTCAGCAGCTGTAAGCTGCTAGATCAGCTCACCTTGCCTCATGGAACCACAGAGGTTTACTTCTAAACTCTTGTAGCCATGTAGATAATCCACTTAACCCAGCATCCTTACAGAGACTCTGGAGAAAGAATGTACTTAGCCAACAGGATCAGACTGCTGTATGGACCCAGAGCAATTACCAGCAATTCAGAACTACCTCACCTGTTAATGAAGGAGGAGAGCACCATCTTGAGAGCACCTCTTCTCCAGATCTCAAGACATGTCTGTATTTACATTCCAAACATCAGGAACAACTGTTCCTTTGGTAGATACCTAAAAGGAGAAGGAGGAGAAAGAAGAAACCAAACGAGAAACCAAGTGCATGTCCTTTACTCTGCTTGCCTTCTCTTTTTGTTCATCTTCACATTTCAGCATTGTAAGTGGTAACAACAAAGCAAATTTACTTTAAATAAACTGTAAAAGGATTATTTCAGGGTTTCACTTCTCAGTAACAAGAAAGATTTGAAAAATAGCCTTAATTAGTGAAACAGAGACAGTTTAGAGTAAGACATTGCTGAACAGCTACTCTCCGGTACGTCCACTCCGTTCAGCTGTCTCTCCACAAAACAGGCAGTAACTAAAATACATGGAGATGGCAATAAAGAAACTACTGCTATATCATGATCTTTGGAAGTAAATAATAGCTGAAATTGTAATTTAAACCACTGGAAATGGATGTTCTCCTGACAGCTGGATGAATCAGTGCACACCTGAGAACACCACAGCACATAATCTCTTACACTATACTGGTTCTGCTGGTCTCTCATCTTTGTCTCGCTCTACATCATACACTAGACACACAACCTGTAGTAATCCCAGTGAACCATTTTTCAGATGAAGTCATGTTAATGTGTAGCATATAACACTTCAGAAAGACTGATTCCCAAACAAATATGTCTTTAAAAAGTATTAAGGAGCATGGCTTACCAGGAAAGAGAGTAATTTCATTTGCATGCTGACAAATTCTCACTTCATTTTGTTTGAGGTGTCTGGGTTTTATAACACAGACTCACACTTACCTCAGGAAATCCTTTCCAATATCAGAAATTCATCTATTTTAGTTAAATGGAAAGCAAAACTGTCTCCCAAATGTTTGAAATAAAAATATATGGAAATATAAGATTACCTTTCAGCAAAATGTAGGGGGAAGTTCTGCTTTTGGCCGTAGCCATGTAATATATTAGCACAAAGTAACGTTTAGTTTATTATGTTGGAACGAGTCTTAATGTTTCTATCACTTTTGCTACTTGTGGTTTATACAGACTAGAAGCAGTTATAGGCCAGTACATTGCCACCTTCCTTATTCATAAAGCTTATAATTTCTAAAATTATGTTCCATAATTAAACAAAACAATACTGTAATATAAGAGCATTAGTTTTAATGAAAACCAGTTATATATCAGTCTTGAGCTTAATTTGCTCTTCACAGATCCCAGAAATAAAAGGATTAACTATTGCAAATCCTTCTGGTACTTTATATTTAATCACAAGCAATTTATGATAATTTATTCCACATGCCTGATACCACTGAAAAAATTTGCAAATAAAGCTTGCTGATGCCTTCAGGAAGTGAGCTGTTCATTCTGTTCTAATATTAGCAGCAGACTGCAGCAATGCAACACGTAACATTCATTCCAGACCCCCAAACATTGTGAGCCATCATTTTGCGCACGTACAAAACGAGTGTCTGATAGTGATTGGGCTGAGGATATCTGTCATATGATTACTGAAGGACTATCAAGAGCTGAAAAAGAAACTTTGCTGAAGTTTCCATCCAATAGCAGAGGAGTATCAGAATTAATTTGCTTCTTTTTTCATCACAGAAGGAGGCCTCAAAGTAAGAAGGTGCTTCTAAACATGACATACATTTTTCCTCCTTGAGATTGCACACACCCACCCACAGTGATGGGTTTTTAGCTTTCATTTGCTCATTTTTTAATCACATAGATTTTTGAAAAACAAACATTTCTTTTTAAACCCAGATGCTGTAATAGAGGGATTGACTGCTACAGTACTCTTATCAATGACTGGCTGACAAGCCCCTTGTATGGCAACCAGTGGTTTGCAGCTCTCACTGAATTTGACAGTGGTGATATACTATGGGCGCACTGATTAGCTCTATCTTGACTCTGGATGAGGCCAGGACACCTGGCTCTCCCTCAATTTACAGTTCAGAATTAACCAGGAAACTCACTATTGGCACACTCAGCTTCTAATTTGGGAAAAGAAAATACTGTCTGGCAAGCTTGCTAGGCTGCTGACCCTGCTCTGCTGGAACAATGCAAATCATACTGCTCCGCACTGCATCCTGAGCTACTCAGCCCTCCCTTACCTTGCACAAATGCTTTGATCTGTGTGAAGAGGAACCTGTGTAACAGATCCATGGTGTCTTCTCATAGTGTTTCCAGATTTAGGTGTAGAAATTGGACATTGTGATGAAATTTTTTTTCCTGAGATTTTTTTTGCTTCCATGTGAAAGCACACCATGGAAGTGGACTTAGCAGTTTGGGAAGCTTTCAGGTTCTGTTAGGCAAACTAGCGCTCACTAGGAAACAGTGGCATGAAAATGCCTGTGTAGCAAGTTGCCTCCATGGACTCTAGTTCTTATCAGAAGACAAAATACATTAAAGTGAGTATTTAGACTGCAGAGAGAAGCCAGGTTGGGTTTTATATTTAGATATGCATTAAGCTGATAAATTAATGGCTATTTTTCCTTTGTCTGTATTTTGAAAATGTTTCAAAATTTATTTTTCCTCCTTCTAGAAGCACTTGTACTCTATCTTTCTAACCATAGCTCTTCCCTGAAGGCTGCAAACCTAATTATGAAAGGACTAAAAAAATTGATTAATTTCACAGTAGCACCATGTCTTCAGTCACTATGTGTATATCTTTTTAAACCCATGTTCTGGCCTGCAGAGACCAGTGGTGCCAAGCACTAATAGTTGTCTAGCCACAAAAAGTACTATTGACCTTGAAATTCAGATTAATAATTCACTTCCAGTACTTGTTTCAAGAATTATTTTTCAGATGGTATAATGTCTTACTATATGAGGTGGTAGGATCCAAGCTGGCAAAATTCAAAGCAATCCTGCATTATTAAATGCCTTCAATCATTAATAAGTAAATCAGTGTCTTCTTGAAACTAAGCTAAAACTGCAAAGCAGGTTTAAAAGGCTGGAAGTACTTGTGCCACTGGGTAACAAAACATGAATTCTGAAAAATTAAAAATTTCAGTTTTCTTTTTTACAAAGATGGCAAACAGAAAACTACTGATAGTCCTGGAGACCGTGGCTTATCCACAGTAATTCTTATTAACATTACTTTGTAACAGTAAGTATGTGAAAACTGAATATTTAGAAAAGATCCTCTAAGTAAAACTCTGCAGTTTCTGACCTTTGGTTGAAGCCATTCATGGCTTAGGTGTGATTTTGGGCAATCTGTGGATTTTCTCATTCCAGTACATTCATTTCAGAATTCCTTTTTTTTTTCATGTTGCTGTCACCTGTCACCCAGAGGGGTTTGGCCAGTTCAGTTATTTCTGCAGTAGCCAGACAGAAAAGGTTGAAAGCTAATAATGATATAGAAAAGGTAGAATGCTAATGACAATATAGCACTGCCAGAAAATGGTAATGAACAGTGAATCCAAGGCTATACTAGAAAAGAACTATAAGCAGATTTCAGATGAACGGTTTTAATGGAAATAGATGGCATATCCTAAGTATTTCAATTAGTACCCAGAGAGAGAGGGAATTAAGATTTAACAATTTGAACTTCTGCTCATGCCACTGCTGTTCTGACACAAGCAGGTCACACACACTGATTAATTTTAGGAGCAAGATTAAAATAATAGTTAATTTTCTTCAGAAGCAAGAAAGAATGCCAGCCCCTTGAGACCTGTTTGGTATGCCACCCCTCTATGATTCTTTGACCTTTGAAAACCAGCAGCATTGTTACACATCTGGTTGAGGAATATCACAGTTTAATACATCTGAATGCAGTGGGTTGAAATAGAAGTTTTGGTAGCCCCTGCAATTACATTAGGTAGCATTTAATTTAAGTATTTAAAATAAAATTCCTGCTATTTCTGTCATCAAGGAAAGTTCTCAGACATGTAAATCAGTAAAACTGCCCCACATTCCAGCAGAATTCATGTCATGTTTACAAGAAAATATAAAATAAGGAAATCCTTTCCAGATACAAAAGCTCTTACTGCCTAGTGTTTTTTCTTCAGATATAAGCATAATTTCCTGTCATATACCAGAGTTTTTAATGTTAATCCACTACTGACATGCCATCTTTATGGGCATTTTCAAGACTTCAGATGATAGCATCTTGATTATTTTAGCAATTGTTAGCTCTCAAGCAGCTCCTGCTTTCTCTGAAATCCAAAATACCCAACAGAAATTACATGAGCACGCACGTTCTGTCATATGAATGATGATCTTTGAACACATTTCAGGAAAAAGCGTGTGCTATTCTAAACAGCTTTAAAAATAGCTTCTGTGCAGACAGATTGATTTCTGCTTAGTGGTTATTTTGTTCTCTTCTGTCTAAATGAATCACCTTTACACCATAAAATGTGAGGGAAAATGGAATGATGAGTAGGGGAATGAGTGATATGTATGGGAATCTTGAGGATTACACAGTTCCACTGTGTCTTTCCCCTGTTTATCTTTCCAGCTGTAATATTACGAAACACTTAAATCCAGGATTTCAGGGCAGGTTCGGTATGTCCTTTCCTGAATCTGTGGTTGGGTGGGAAACTCAGAAGTCTTTCTAGTGGAGACTTTCTGCTAAAGAGCAAATGCATGGCCAGTCTGGTTCACAGAAACAGATGTAGCTGCTGCTTTTCTACCAGAAAGCACCAAAGCAGAAGTTCAGAGTAATTCTCTGAATAAAAGATTAAAATAGAGTTAAATAACTGCCAGTTTGTCAATGTGTATTACATCTACATTAGCCAGTAATTTTGGGCACAATAGGAATGGATCAGTACATCAAAACAATTTATTCTCAGACCCTCATGCTTACGCAATCTACTTTTCTATGGTTTAACTTTGGACTAGATTTAGTCTGGTCCTCAGACTAAATGTCTCGCACACACAATGTTTTACATCAGACATAGGATCGGTCATTGGTACAGACTGGATTGTCCCCATCAGGGCTTGGAGGAAATAAGGTGCAAACCTAGAATAAGGTTTCTTGTTTAATTTTCTCCAAGAACAGTCAGTTTAAAACTATTCTGCAAACCAATCCAACACACTGGGATTTGCCCCCAAAATGCTATGTTTTGCGTAATTGACATATGTCTTGCCTAATAACCAAAATGCTAATGTAGATAAACTCTCAGAGTCCTTTCTTCTCACACACTGTATCATCACCTAATGGCAGTTTCCAGACTTTTGCTTTTCATTCAAAAGTCTGTAGCAGTTTATCTCTTACCACATCCTCTCCCACAAGGTGCTCTCACAGCTGGCATATTCATCTTCTCCAGTAACCCTTTCCCTGGGCACTTGGAAAGCCCAGGAGTGCAGGTCCTTGCTTGACAGGTCTCTTGCTATAACTTGCCAGCCTTTGTAAGAGGATCCCTTCAAGGGTTTCAGGATAAAGGATGAGCAATTGCTCATATTTTTTCAATCTAAACTATAACTAATTTTTAAAAGTATAAAAATAACTTGCTGTGCAGCTTTACAAAATCTGTGCCCTTATCATGGATGGTAAAGTATCTTTTTAAAAGTGTTTTATTCAGAACTGTCTGTGGTTTCAATTTTCCAAATAAATTAGCAACCACTTCAAATTCATGGCAGTATAATATTAGAAGCCAATTCTTTTAACACAAGCAGAAAAGGCAACGTTATGTTTCTTCCACAACATTGCTCTATAAAACTCCACCAGTCCTCGCCTGATGGGATTGTACCTCCCAATCCATTCTCCCCCTCTTCACTGAGATTATCATCAAGAATGCAGGAAACAATATTGTTTGTTGCAGTGTTCCTTTCTGGGAAGTGGACCGTTCACAGCAACTCATCAATCCCACAAATTAACATGAATTCTGTCTTTGGACTGAACCCAAATCTGAACTAATGACCATGCAAAGACTACAAAACAGTCACAAGGAACTGAACAGAACATGGAGTTGGTATTTTAACCATGTAGTCTGCTGTCAATCCTGCAAATCACTTTGGTTTTAGATAGGGTCCCATAGTATAATTTACTGGCCCAACTATCACTCTGTCACCTGTGACAACTGGATTTTGTGTAATTACAAACACTACACTAGCAGGATAATAGGTCTACTATCTAGCTCATTAGTCTACAGGAACTTTACTCTAAAAGCTGGAAGAAAAATACAGAAGATACATGTAGGACTGGAACTAGTTGATAGTTATACAGCTAGTGGATGAAGTATACTTCATGCCCCTACATGAAAAGAGCAGTACAGTAATGAACCTGC